>JAOVVB010000020.1:13377453-13390094 GCA_028570985.1 Heterobranchus longifilis | reverse complement strand
AGAGACTGCCTACCTTACACAGCGAGCACGCTTCTTTGGGGATAATGAAGGTCTGGATGACTACATGGAAGCACGTGAGGGTATGCATCTGAAGAATGTAGACTTTAGAGAACACATGCTGGCATTCCCAGATCCTGCTCGGCCACCTTGGTACACACGCCGCTGCGTCTACTGGCTGGCATCTGCTCTGCTCCTGTCCTGGCCTCTCCGTGTGGTGGTTGAGTACAGCACAGCCTATGTCCACTATCATGTTGAAAAGCTGTTTGGTGAGAATGAGGATGCAAATGAAAATGAAAGTAGAGACAACTACCAGACAGGCTTCGAGCATGGCTCTGGAGGTCCCACTTTGCACGTCATATCACGTGTAAACACAGTGGATATAACTGAACTGGAGTGGCACATTCGCTGCAACCAGCAAATAGTGCCCAGCTACTCAGAGGCCTTGTTAATGGACCTTGACATCAACCCGAACACACCGTTGTCTGTCGCAATGGCTTCCCAAATGAGACGCAACTCCAGCTACTTCCTCCAGACCTGTCCTCGATGCCGGAGGACAACAAGCAGTTCGTCTCTGCCCGCCTGGGTCAGAGGGAACATGGTTATAGGAGCCAACTCGTTTCCCATTAGAGCAGGAGGAAGGCTGACTCTGAGTCGCAGTGGCTTCTCCCTGGGACGCTTGCACGGCCCTCGAAACCGTCATACCTGTCTTTTTCACTCAAGGAGTCTTGGTGGAGGATTGGCAGGACGAGGGGAAGAGGGAAGTGGATTTCTGGGCCTGGGGTTCCGTGGGTCTGATGAGGAGAGAAGGGGTGTTCTAGAGGATGAGGAGAACAATGAGGTCGAGGAACAACGACAGAGGCAGGGAGATGACATAGAAAATGTCGAGGCCAGAGGAGAGGAGAGAGACAGGCCCCCAGCCTATCAGGACGCTCTGTACTTTCCTGTGTTGATCATCCATGGAGAAGAGAGCTGTCATGGTGGACGGGATATTGATACTGGATAATGGCTGGGATCAGTAGATAATGTAGATTAGAAAGTTTGCACTGGTGTGTTTAGGCCGCATGTAGAAGGAACTCAGGTAAGTAAATCAAAGAGATGATACAGGGTCAGGGTTCACGGAAGAAAGTAGAGGCTAAATTGTAAGGTAAAACCTGATTGGAGAAAATGTGTTATGTCAGCAGTGATCAATGACTCGTCAGCGAGTGTTTAAAAACGAGACATATGTAGGTCAATCTGTGTCATGTCAAGTTGACGTGGACCGACCCATTAGAAAAAAAACAAAAAAACTCTAATACGCATGAATGATTACATATCAGTATCCTGTTATTTTATACTTTGCAGCAGCATCATGAAAACTGAAAAAAAAATTGTCCATGTACCTTTTCACTCTAGAAGTATTGTACTTTACATGGAACCTTGGACCATTGTACTTGATCACTTAGTGAAGACATTCCACACCTAGCAATTTAATAATTTAAGTAGTTCATGCAAAACACCACTAGAGGTATAACAGTAGCTATACTATAGAAAAGAAGTTCAGAAAAAAAATCAGAGCAAATAGAAACAAAGTCAAAAGATCTCAGGGGAAAAGATCATTTTTTATTTAATGGGAAATAAAAGAGTGATGGAAAAGACTTGTTAAGTGAGCAGGCAGACTGATGGTAGTCCATTGCTGTTTGTATTTGTGCTGCAATCAATTGCATTGCCTCATAGTTGTTTTAATTGCTTACATTACTTTTTTAAAAGCTTGGTGCTCATGACGCCACAGTCGTTGGCCTTAAAGGTGTTTCTATTCAGCTTCATGTGTCCTGCAAGAAAAAAATAAACCTGCATATATCCAGCATTATTTTTACGACTTGCATAGTTACATATACATATACGCATATGATTTGCATACGCTGGACTGGACGAGAGGAATGTAAAACGATAATGTTAAACGATAAGATAACATCAGTGTAAAAAAATCTCATATGTCACTCTTCACATCACCTGCTCCCTGTGCTGCTTGAACAATGGCAGTTTTTGTCTTTTGTTCCATTTACAGCAAACTGCCCTTGAGTATGTTGATGATTTATTGAAAAAAAATCTATATAGATTACTTCTATGTCTAATGACTGTCACTAGTGAAAACAACACAAATGCCTATAAAACACAAGTCATGATCCAGAGCTACAAGATTAACATTTCATTAGACACAAACCAGCTTGAGTCCAGGTTTACTGACTCAAATCAGCATCTACACGTAGTGTAGGCTCACTAGCAAGCACAAGTTGTATGATTTACAAACAGTGCAGGGAAGAGTGTGAATGAAGACTAACTGTTGAGAAGCTCATCACAGAGTGAATGAATGTACAACAGTGTCCTGCATATTTGAGTGGAATTCACTCTTCAACAAAATCTGGGATGTCGAAACTCTCTATTGCATTTTTTTTTTCAACAAGATTGCTATCACCCTGTATTCACACTAGCGAGCAATAAGTCATTCATATAACTTGTAGTTTGTCTCTTATGGACATGTAGCAACTGCTGCTGTTGTCATTTATGTGCATCTTCTGTCCAGCATTTCTATTTAGTTCTAATGAGAAAGGTAGTAGTTAGTAGTAGCATCTAAAGCTACTGTGTTTTTATTAGTAAAACACAAACCAGTATAAAAATTGGTTATTTTTTGCCAAAAAGCAAACATTTCAAATATGTTTCTCTATACACATGATATGATAAGATAATGCTTTGCATATAGGTTTGTCATGGTTTGCTTCAATTCTTGCTTATCAGAAATTCAACAGGAACTAAAACTTGTAGTTGGGGAACTGAAGACATTTTGGACCATATCTGCTAAAGGATTGGTCCAAGAAACCCCTCAAGTCAGTCATTTGGATTTATAGCTAACATGCATAGAATATAACTGTAAAAATCTCAATTTGAATGTTGAATGGTAATCTGTTGCTTTGTTGCTTGCTAGTGTGAATGTAGGATTAGGCTAGTTATTACTGAAACTTCCACTAGAACTGAACCTTATTTGTGTGATGAACATGATGTTGATGGTGATGTTGATAATAATGGTTATTCTGGGGGGGGGGCACATAATAAAGTCCAACACTTAGAAATGTGTTTAATGAGTAGTTATTCTATTAACCGCTGCAACACCCTGATTTACAGTAGTTAATATGCTGTTTGCTAGCAGCTGGAAAAAACTTCAGAGATACTTTAGTAAATGTAAAGCGACTTTGTCAAATTCTTACTTAATTAATGGGTCCAGCCAAAAATGTACTTAAGTGAAAGTCAAAAAGTTGCTCATTTTAAAAAGACTCAAGTAGTAGAAGGGAAAAAGTAAACTGATCTGATGAATTAAGTAGTCAGGTTTTCATGAAAATCATCATCAAGTCTCTGTTATTTTATGGTCTTGATGGTAAATTCACAGAATGCATATAAAAAAAGTCTTGTGGAGACCAAACATTTACACCCACTGATTGGGATTTATTTGGTTATCAATGCTTGTTACAGCAAGTTTTAATTAGAAATCAACCAAATCAAATGCATAAAAAATGAGACAACTAAAAAGTCTTTACATTTACATATACCCTTGTCAAGAAACATGTTTTTTTATGAATATGCAAATTGGAAACTTTCCCATCCCTAAAGGCACCAAGAATTTTCCCTATTGTTTGTATATTAAAACATGATTGGCTCCCATATTTTACAATGCAATAACACTTTTCTGTGTTATTTAGATTTTGCATAAGATGTTCAACTCTGATTTTTTTTATTAAGTGTCATAGCTAGTAAAGTTTTTTTTTTTTTTTTTTTTAACATTTTAACTGGTCAGTAAATTCCTCCAAAGATGTATGATTGAGAAAGATCAATCAAGGAAATTTTTTTCATTTCATTTTTTAACTGGTACAGTGTTAATTGTGTACATTATTATGCATTAAAGAGGAAGTGGATAGGTTCTTAATAATAACTAATAACAACTAATATCAATTAAAAATCCCAGATTCATTCTGAGTTATTTATGCATGCTAAAGCATAGTTTTCATATTAAATATTTTTTAAAGGAATTATTCAGTAATTACTAGTAATAAAAATTTAAAGAAAAGGTATGCAGATCAGCGTGAGAAATGTAACCCGGTAACAGTTTTAGTTAAACCCTCTTTTTTACTAGAGTGATTCTAAGTGTTTTCTAAGAGTTGTATTATTATTTTATCTCCTTAAGATCTTTTTTTTAATGTCATTCTATTTACCTGCTGTACCTTACAAACCTTTAAACAGACCAGTTTAAGAATGCGTGATATATTGTGGATGAATTGATTTACACCAAAACTCTCGTTAGATAGATATTACAATGATTGTGGGTTTATTTCTATTAACTTGCACATACAGTATAAACAAATTCTGCCTTATATTTCTATATACAGTACTGCTTTGACTTCAATTCCAAGTCTCTTTCTCTCTCTCTTATAATATGTGCATGAAGGGCACTGCCTTTGTAGTCCCTGCTCTAATGATAAATGAGATCAAATGAGGGAGAGAAAGATATGAACCAAAAAATGCTTGCACACAGGAGAGAAATAGCGGCTCAGTTGCCCTGGAAATTACTTTTTGGATGTGCAGAGGACAGACAAGGACAAGAGACTGCAGTAACAAAATAACAGTGCATCAAATCTGCTTCTCTGGTAAGTGAGAGCTTGCATACTTGGAACTGAAAAACTGATTGATTTTGTACTGAATACAACATTTATATGTTCTTATGAAGACTTGTGTTGTATAGTCAAGTTTCTTAATGGCAATAAATGCTACTTTTTCTGTATGAAGTGTATAGATGCTTAGTTTTGTCTGTGAGATGTTTTTTTAGCATGCACATGATTTAAGCAGTAAGCTGCTTGTTTTCCCCGTTTATGCCATTAGAGATTTAGGTCACAGTGTCTCTGGGAATACCAATCTTGTTTTCCTAGTAACAGGCACAACGACTTGTTTGTGAGACACCTAGCATGTATTTTTCTTGCCACTGTGGCTCTAATGAAGCTAAGCAGTGAATGGAGAGTCATGTGGAGAGTCTGCTAGCGTTGGCTGTACAGCTTCAAAAACAGTATCGAATGTCAAATGCAAATAGCTGCTTCGGCAGGTGAGGCTGCTCAGCTGAGGGAGGAGAGTCAGAGCCTACACCAGTACAGCTCCCTCACAAAGCAGGATATGACTGACATAAACAAAACCCTGGAGGCGCTGATAGACACTAATGTAGTAGTAACTTTGAACATTTGTAGAATTCTGTAATAATAGTATTAGCCTAAGTGTTCGAACAGAAACTAGATGTTCATCGTATTCACAACATTACTAAAAATGTAACATTTTAGTCATGATTCCAAGCTTAAAATAGCTAAACACACACACACACACACGTAATATGGAAAATGACAGGTGTTTTTTATTTAATTTGAAAAATCTCTGAAAATGTACTTCAGCAGCCCTTTAATAGTGTAGTCTAGTCTAGGTTTTGTCCCAGTAGTGTTGCCAATATACAGTATAGTACAACACTGTAATAATTATTGTAGCTCATAGACAGGATTTATATCCTGTTGTGTGTTGCTCAAACTTTTTAATTATTCCTCTTTAAGAAATGCATATTTTTATTTATTTAACTATGGTCATTTTTAACACAGTTGTTAGTGGCTGTAATTGGTAGAGGATCTTTAAATAACCTTTCTATAAATCCTGATAAGGTTCACCTACGCTTTTACACTAATATAAAAATGCTGCAGTTCCACCTAGAGGGCAAAAACTTATGAAGTACTAGTCTAATTCTAAATCGTTGGCCTAACCATCTAATTTCTAATGAAATAGCACATACAGTATGGAATTATGGAATTAAGTAGGAACATCAGCAATCAGACCTTATTTTAAGATAGATTTTAGAAGTCAGTTGTTCTGGAACAGTTCTTGTAAGAACAAGTGCATCTGCAAAACCCATCAAGCACCATGATGGAACTAGCTCTCATAAAGACCATTCCAGGAAGGAAAGATCAAACCTTCAACTAGAGTTACCAGTTACCAAAAATCACCATTAAACAGCCCCTCAGATTAGAGCCGTTGTGAAGGCTTTACAGAGCATAAGTAGCAGATGCATCTCAATATCACAATTCACACACTGTGGGCAATTTGGAACACCAATTAGCCTAATCTGCATGTTTTTAGATTGTGTGAGGAAACCGGAGTACCTGAAGGAAACCCACCAAGCACTGAATCGAACCTGGACCCTGGGGGTGCAAGGCGACAGTGCCAAGCTACCACTGTTGAAATTACAGGAAGAATATTGTCTTTTTCTGTGGATGAACAGAAGACAATATTCAGTCTTGTCATAAGGATTTTTCTTATTTAGAGGCTTGAATTTAAAATACACATTGTTAGACATGTTAGACTTTTTCTTTTTATTAATTATACTTTATATTTTTAGTAAAAAATTTTACATCTATATTTTCTTCCCCTTGGGGAGTTTCAATCTGTCTTCTGCAGGAAGTAAGTCCAGGCATTCAAGTTTGCCTGTGGCATAGCTATGAAATATGCCTTTCTCAATTTAGGGTTGACTGGAAAATATTGATGATACAGTGTGCCTACCAAAATGTTAATCAAATAATAAATTATTATTTAGTTTTTAAACTATAAATATTTTCTATCTTATAACTAGATCTGTGATCACTAACACAGATCTTTTGAAAAAAATATATATATATATATAAATATATATATATATATATATATAAATAGGCTTTTCAAGCAACCATTTCCTTATGTTTGACTGAGGGTGGGGATTCAGCCAACTCAATTCTCCCAATTTCTGGACATGTCCTTTAGTCAGTCCTGAATGCTGTGTGCCACATTTTGAGGTTTGGGTTTGTGGTGGGGTTCATAGGATGCGAGCTGGACGGCGGAGGAAGGGCTCAGTCTCATCACAGCTCCATTGGCGCTCCTCATTAAGAGCCTGGTGTCTCTGCACCACCACAATTGCCAAAACCAACAGCCAAAAGAAGAAGCTCACCCACACGGATTTCTGAGGAAAAAACATAATAAGGTCAACAGTGACAGCAAGAGGATATCATGATTGAAAGAAATGGAGAACCACAACTTTTTATTGTCAATGAGCTTCTTACAAAATATGATTTAGATAAAAATGTATCCTCCCAGTTTTTCATAGCTGACATACATATAAGCATGAGGTTTCTAACTATTACTGTCTACACAGTGTTTGTCCTAGTTTTGCCCTGGTGCCCCATTTACTTCACCAAGCCTTAAAACTATAACCACTAGGATAGCATCCAGTTTTTTAACATCCTTAACTATGGCATTTAACTAGCTAACAAGAAAATGTTTACATAAATGGGTACAACAGTCTTGAGCGAAAAGATCTGGAGTCACACTCTTTTGTACTTTTAACGTAGTCTTGAAGAATACTTTCAGCTTTCTGAACCACTTTTTTGACTTTTTGATCTGAATTTTCAATCATTTTGTACATGAGCGGTTTCAGAGGAATGTTTTGTTTGTTAAGCAACACAGTGACCTACTGAACCATTCAAGCATTTAAAAAATTAACACAAAACTCAGGGCATGAACCAATGAGAAACAGGTGCAGATGATGACAGATGATCAGGCTGATGATTAGTATACCGGTGAGGCTGAATGTTGTGGTTGGAACAGACGAGAGGGAAAATGAGACTGCTGCTGACGTTGTGACACTAACAAGCAATTTGATAGCCTTAGGCACAAAAAACTGGTTAAACTGTAAAATACAAAAAATTCTTTCTTTAGGCACCTTGCAGCCTGTTGCAGTAAAACTATATTAATCCTAATACATAATTACTTAGTACTTGATTATAATTAATAACACTTAAATACGCATTAATACTTTATATTCATAACTTAATTTAAATTAGTTTAATATCAAAAAGGGAGGTGTGGCTTAAGACCTGTACATAGTACTGTGTATATATATTAGAAGTATATATAATTGTAATAAATAATTACAATTGTCTTATAATCTAATTTTATAAGACAAAAGAAAAAGGATACAAAAGATTCATAGGCAAAACTGTTTTTAAAGTTATAAGTGTGTGTGTGTGTGTGTGTGTGTGTGTTAGTGTGGGGGATACCTCAGCACTGTGCAGTTTGGTGTAAAATTCGCTCCCTTCGTAGGGACTCGACCATGTCATATTCTGTGCTTCCTTACAACTGAAACGTGAAAAATATGAAATGCAATTTAATTATTTATTCATATGTAGATTAATAAAGTTTATACATTTATACTCATTCAAAAGTAAATCATTGTTGCTTTGAATTATGCATTTACATTTTTGTGCTCTGTATTGCATTAGATATATTATTCTGCCCAAATAGTTGTGTGAAATGGGTTCTAATGACAAACTCAAAAGCCATACAAGTGAGGGCAATGTGGGTGGAGCTTACTTAATTCTTAATTCTTAATAAAAATTAACTCCATCCCTCTGATCTTTTTTCAACTTCCAAATGACTCAGGCTAATCATTGCAAATTTGTAAGCTGTTTATTTTATTTAGTTAAACCAGAAAAAAAGAGAGAAACATTGTGAGGTATAACAATATACTCATTTAAAGGTGTAAAATTAACACACATTGGACCAGTTATTTTTCATTTGCCAAGGTCACTAAAACATTTCTACTATTAGCAAGTTGATGTTCAAATAATCAGTAAAGCAAAAATTGGTGGTCCAAAAAAATGAAGAATTTTGCATTTACTGGTGGTTGGTTTGCTGAAATTGAAAACAACAGTTTGCCCTATTTTGTACTTAAACCATCAAGTGTCAATGACAGATGAGCTTTTTTAGGAAATTGACTAACTGATCCATAAATGTATTGAAAACCAGAGTAATATCTTAGTTGGACTCACCTGCTGATGAAGGAGTTGTTGTAAAGGACAGAGAGACACAGGCTGTCTCTACCAATCTTCAGAATACACCCTGACACCAAGAGAAAAAGTAGGAGGAATCCACACAGCCCTAGGGACACGTTAAGACCCACACTTTTCCTAACAGACACAAGTACAGAACAGAAATTATTTTCTATTCCACCATAGAGCACTGTTGACTCACTCACTCTCACTCATTATCTATACAACTTTATCCTGTGTACAGAGTCGCGAGGGGCCTGGAGCCTATCCCAGGAGATCTAGGGTTTGAGGTGGGGTACACCCTGGACAGGGTGCCAATCTATTGCAGGGCACACACACATACACACACGAATTCACACACACCACAGTACATGCAGTTAGGGAACACCAATTAGCCTAATCTTCCTTCTAATCACAGTCTTTGGACTGTGGGAGGAAACCAGAGTACTCGGAGAAAACCCACCAAGCACAGGAAGAATGTGCAAACTCCATGCACACAGACCCCGAGGCGGGAATTGAACCCAGAACCTGGAGATATAAGGCAACAATGCTAACAACTAAGCCAGCGTTGTTGACATCTGTAATCTAATTTGTCTAATTGCAATTTATTAATCATAAATGAACCATAGTTTTTTATTCCCTATATATTTTCACCAAAATAACAAATAAAAATAATGATTTAATGTGTTAGTGATCTGCAAATGCTATCAAAAAATCTGGCAAACCAGCAACTAAAACTTAAATGTGAGGAAATTTCCCATTAGCTCATGCATTGATCTGACTTCACCTTTTTACATAATCATCCACACAGCTTGCATAGATCCAGTAAAGGATGAGGGAGAAGCAATAAATGGCCACACACACTGAAATCGCTGACACAAAATAGCAGACTGAGGGAGAACTGGAACTTTCTACTGTCAAGGACTGGTCAGAGGTGTTGAAGGATATACTGCCATACAGGATACACTGTCCTGCAAAGTGACGCTGCAAAACAAAACATAACATTAAATTAAAGTATTGAGTAAAAATGAATGCATGAGCATTAAAAAATTTATTTGATTTAAAAGTACTTATAATGGACCTTTCTCTCTCTCTCTCTCCCTCTCTTTCTCTCTCTCTCACACACCCACACCCACACACTATTTAGAGTTCATCATCTGACTCTCATAAAGCCTAATGTAGAACCATAGGTTGTTAGTCACATGACTAAATGTCTAATTCAATTACAAATAATGGTCCATTCACCCCAACCAATGTCATTCTGATCCATCTGTTAATTATGTTGTTAACAATGACAACCAAGTCCAAGGTTGCATAGTGATCCCGTGTACTGCATGTAAGTCAAAGCATGAAATATAAGGTGTAATTAGGGTATGAATGCTAGAGGTAGAATTATTTAAAAAGGAATTTTAAGAATTTAAATTTATGGTTTAAAGAACAAATAATGGTGCAAAGTAGATACAATAAAGAAACAACCAAGTGGGAGTCTTCCAGTGTAATAACTAATCTTTATCATGGTATAAAGATACACTTACATTTAGACTGTAACTACATATACTACATTATTTCATGTGTTGAGTATACGTTAATCAGCCATAATATTAAAACCCAAAGCATTATGCCCAATATTGACTTTAGCAGCGGAGGGTGCTGTGGTTTGCAGGATGGTGCTCCCGTGGATCGGCAATTGATTGTCTGGTGCATTCCATGGATGCTCTGGGGAATTTGGAAGCCAGATCAACAACCTTGAACTCTTTGCCTGCTAAGCCCAATACACAGCACTGGGTGTTCTATACCTTTCTATCATAGCCAGCATGTTTTTTTTTTTATCATAACCATTTGTGCTGCATTGGCTTTCCTGTGGAATCAGACCAGATGGGCTGGCCTTTGGTCCCCATAGGCATAGATGCGCTTTGGGTGCCCATGATTATGGCACCAGTTTACTGGTATTTAAGTGATAATCTATGTTATTCACTTCACCTGTCAATGGTCATAATGTTATGGCTGATCGGTGTATATTCAGTGTATATAGACAAATATGCCATGAACATTTTCTTTACATAGACTATGTGCAAATGTATTTCCACTCCTATATAAGGATACAGTATCTAAATAAAAGTAACATTACAAATTTTTAAAATACTAATACTAATAATGGCTCATGCACTAACCTCAGTAAAACTTTCTCTTCTAATAGGAAAGGTGCACTTATAAAATGTGTGAGTTTATATATGCAGTTTGTCATACCTGTGTGATGGTGACCGAGGCAGCTGTTATCACTCCACACATGAACGATCCCGCATGCAGCACAAGTTCAAGCGCCAGCAACCATGGCAGCCCCATCATCCCCACATGCTCTGTCATTCAGACAGAAACACACTGAGCCCTAGCTAACATTCGTCTGGGAGAAAATGAGTACAGTAACTTGAAACATGAGTTTCTTTAACGCCAGCGCTGTCCCCTGCAACAATGTCATTCTTTCCCATTTGTTGATTTGGTCACACTCTCTCGTACCAATTACAGAAAGAATGTGATGAGTGTGGTTAAAAAGAAGGATTCTTGGTGAGATAATCTGTGCACATCTTGTCCATGCTGGTAACAAACATACAGTCATCCATCAGCACTTTTGTTAAGCACATGAAACATCATGTGGAAGGAAGCCAAATTATGACTACGACTGACTACAACCCTGAATAAATGTGTGTGTACACACACATTTATTCATTTTCTGTATCCTTTGTACAGGGTCGTAGTCAGGATCAGGGTCGCATAAGTGGCACTACCTTAAACTTTTTCACATTTTCCAGTATTATAATGTGGAATTGAAATAGGCTTAACTGGGATATTTTATAATCTACACAATATAGCTCACAATATTTCACCTTTTTTTTTTTTGCACTAAGGTCTACTATCAAAAGAAACCAAAAACTTAAAGGAAAAATACCTCTAGTGAAGCATGATGGTTTTGGCATTATGTTTTTTTTGGCAGATGTTCTAGTTATCTATTTCTGGAATAGTGCCATATATTTTTTTCTTTAATTTTAAAGAATTAATTAAATGGTGCTTGGAGGGATGTTCAATGATTGGAATGGTGTTTAGTTTTTGATTATTACTTATGGTTTTGATAATGCTGTTAGGTATGCTCCCTAACAAAATCTGAGATCTTTCAGGAATAGGTATTTTTATATTAACTAGTTGCACCAGAACTTATTTGGGAGATTGATAGCAACAGAGATAATTCTTAACCAAATGTTTAGGGGTTGGATCTGATTTTATGCTTAGAGTCTTCTATAAACCTAGTCCTATTCCAACATTTCATAACACACAGCAAGCCATTAAACACATGTATTAATTCTGTAATGTGAGTTGGAGTTGACTTCACCACCTGCATTTCTTTCAGGTAGGATGAGCTTCGATCAGGTCAGGACTTTTTGTTCTGCAGCATGGTGAGTTTGCAGCATTGAGGTGATTTGTGTAATAGCAACTTAAAAAAAGAGATTTTTTCAAAAAATAATTTGGCAAACTACGGGATAGACAGATAGATAGATAGATAGATAGGTAGGTAGATAGATAGATATTATGAGTTGTTTTGTGTAGATATACAATCCGAACTTAGTCCATTTGAGTCCCAGATTGTAACCAAAGACATACAGCAGTAGCGATTTCTTTAAGACTGCAAGGGAAGCTCAGCTTCCCCTATAATGTCACAAAATTAATGGTCAAATTATGTACTAT
>JAOVVB010000020.1:13357341-13373581 GCA_028570985.1 Heterobranchus longifilis | reverse complement strand
CTGAATGCTGAGTGGTTGAAACAGATGAGAGGGGAAATGAGGTTGCTGCTGAGGTTGTTACATAAACAACCAATTTTTGATTTGTATCTTTAGACACTTTGCAACCCATCACAGTAAAATATCTATTCCCATTTCTTTAATTTAATCTACACCATTTAATTTAATCTAAAATAAAGTAATAAAGGGTGGGTCAAGACTTATGCACAGTACTGTAATTCATAAAGTGCTCATTTATATTGTTTATACATGCACTTAATTATGCACTATAATTAAAAGATATTGAGATTTTTAAATATTTAAGGTGTACTGACAAAGATCTTTTCTATCACATCGAGTGTAGCCAAGTGGACCAAATTCTACCATCAAAGACCGTCTAGACTCTCCGGTGGTGCAGGTGAGCTGGAATGATGCTCAGGCTTATTGTAAGTGGAAGAAGAAGAGGCTGCCCAGTGAAGAGGAGTGGGAAATAGCTGCACGCGGAGGGCTGGATGGTAAACCACATACCAATCAGCATTGCAGAAGAGTTCTCTTTACCTCGCTGGCTCGTTGTTAATGTTTCACATCGATTCCAATCCTTTCAATGTGTGTTTCAGGAAGGACGTACCCATGGGGCAACAAGCTCCTCCAAAATCGCACTAATTTATGGCAGGTCAGTAAAGGATGTTTAAGGCCTGCAAATTTAATCACATTTTAATTTCAATCATAGTTTTAAATAATTAAGTACTGATATTAGTCAGATATTACTGTTATCTGTTTATTTTTGTGATCACAATTTATTTACATTTCGTGAGATCTAATTGTGATCAACATTTTATTAATTTCTGTTTATTTATTTATTATGTACGTTTTTCATATATATTAACATAAGTTGTATCATGTCAAAGCTGAACATGTCAATTAATGAGGTGTTTACTGTAGGGGTCTTTCCCAGAAGGGGACAAGGCTGAAGATGGTTATCATGGCGTAGCTCCTGTAACTGCATTTCCTCCACAGAATAATTATGGTACACTAGCATACTGTACATCACAAAACATTTAAGAAGAGAATTACTGCCAGGAAAAGTATTACTGTACATATATGCTTGACATGTCATGACGTGGTATGATGTGCCCTCCCAGGACTGTATGATATGTTGGGTAATGTTTGGGAGTGGACGTCTACACGTTTTACTTCGCGTCAGATCATGTATGTCCTGCGTGGTGCATCATGGATCGACACAGCTGACGGATCAGCTAATCACAGGGCACGTGTCACTACACGGTCAGTACTAACTTCCTCTTACTAGTTGTACTTCCTCTGTACCTTTACAAACACACTTTATTATTGTGGTTTGTAAGGAATGATGTTTTTCTACTTCGTCTTTATGTTTAGAATGGGGAACACGCCAGATTCAGCCTCAGATAACTTGGGTTTTCGCTGTGCTTCGGACTTCAAGGCCAAAAGACAGACCAAGACCAAAGGAAAAACTGAGCTGTGAGGAGCTGACGGATAAATCAATGATTATGTTGGCAAGCAGATACTTTAATAATGCATCTCTCCTGTGGAGACCAGAGACATTAATTATGAAAAATCATTCCACATAACATTGTGAAAATAAAAACAGCATTTTTAGCGTGCCTATTTTTTAAAATTAATATTTTTTTTATATTGTTCCAATTATTTAAAATGTTAATAATTATAGAATTTACATATATAATCGCTGCTAACCAGCACCAGTTATTATTATTATTATTATTATTATTATTATTATTATTATTGCTCAAAATCTTTCAATCTGTAAATTTGGTTACAGTGTTAACAGTGTTGTACATATTGAAAATAAAAGGGAAAATAAATATATAAATTTTTCTCCCAAATGTGTAATGGAAAAGGATGTTTGAAGAATGGCAGGTTAAATTGAGTCAGACATGAATGCAAAAATTATTATATTTCAGGGTATTATATTTGCAGTTCAGAAAGCTGGGCCAGGAAACATTACAGAAGTGTCAAGTTATTTTTCTGAAGTCTGAGTCTAACACTGCTTTATTTCCCTTTTCATGTATATTTATATTATCTTTATATTATTATAAAATAAGTGAAACATAACTGGTCCTAATTGTGGAATCGCCAACAGCCATCCTTCACTGTACTTTCCCCCATATGTGTAACTCATTTGAATTTGAATAAAATTCAACTTATTAAAGTTTTCCAAACTCAGCAGTATGAATCCTAGTAAGTTATGTCTAAACAGGTGAGGATGGCAAAAGTTATTGGTATGATCATGGGTAAAATATTTTTTATGTTGTGTATATTTTATGTTAATATGTTGTTTTACATTTATACAATTCCTTAGGGCCTAATATAATATTGTGTGGCCCTAAGGAATTGTATAAACGTAAAACAACAACAACAACAATAATAATAAATTGTAGGTATTTTGTGAGGCCCTCTAGTGGCTCAGAGACAAATTTCAACTCTCATGAACCTAACCTTTGAATTTGCAAAAACTTTGTGAATTTTAGAGCAGCAGTGTTTTGTTTTTTTTAACTCATGGTGAGGAACAAATTTATTTTCAGAACATTATTCAAGTGTTTACAATAATATTTGATTATTCATTAGACCATATCTTATTCTAACCCTGACTTTTCCACTGACACATTAGGTTCACATCAACATTATTTGCTTGCTACTTGTTTTAAAGGTTATTGAGGTTTGAATGAAATGGAAAAAAAAGACATTACTCTTGTTTAATGCTTTATAGGATGATTCATTCTGTAGTGACCTTTTTGCAGTCATGTGACACAGTCTCACAGGGTCCTCAAGGACGTCTCGCTCTCCTCATCAGCAATAGACAGCAGGATGAATTTGGGAGTGTTCTCAAATAGAGCTGCTCTATTTTGAGTCTGTCCTTTCTTCACCCAGTGACCGAAGATGTTAAAGGCACAGACATTGATTATCTTCTGCAGTGGTTTGATGGCATAAGGGTCACTGTAATTTACTTCCATAGTTAGTTGCATAGATAGTTGCAGTAGATGCACATGGTGGCCAGTATGTTGAGGCAGATAACCTGGGAAATAATACACTTATTCATACTTACTTTCTTACTCTGCAGTTGAACAGTTAGTCAAAACAACAACATTGAGGAAAAATGGAAACAAATCAGCTCTATGCTTTTATGTTGAACTTCCTGTAAGAGTTCTGCTACATCATACTGCTCGAAGAAAAAAGTGGCTCAGAGGATCTTTGCCTGTGTAGTGTTTTTTGGATCCACCACCAGTAACCTGGACATCTACAAGAACACTATGTTGCACAGACTGCTTACAACCTGTTACAACAAGTGTCTTTCCACAACAGTGTGTTTCCACATTAATTAAATTCCCTGAATTTAGGTCTAATGAGCTATCTCAGCTGATTTAATTTATATACATGCATGTGAATGGGTCATCTATTCCATTCATAAAATTTGAAAAGCATGGTTATGTTAAGTGCTGCTACAAACCAAAACCTACCCCTGTGAATGACCTTATACTGTTTGTACACAGTATATATCCATTTACTCTTCATTAATTGTTATCTTATCTGCCATTCAGTTGAGTTAGTTTGCTTATCTGGGCCTTTGTAACCAAGGAATTTTTAAGAATCTGAACTGTCACACATTTTAGTTGACCACTCCTGATTATGGGGAACTAAAATTTCCAGAATTACACAATTCCTTAGCAAGTTCCTATTATGCATTGCCAGTGCACTGCAGATACAGTGGTTAAATAACAGAAGTGACAGTTGTGCAATAAAACTCTTGCATGCACTCAGACATTTTGCTGCGGAATGAGAGGTGGCTGGGATAAAAAAAAAAATCGGCACTTCCAAATCTAATGCTGTGGTTCTGTTCTGTGAAAAGAGAGAATTTGCCTCTTTAAGGCTGTGTTTAAGGGATCTCACTGATGATGGGGAAAGAAAAAAGCTTACTTCTCAGACCAAAGTTTCTATTTTATTCTTGACCTTATCCTCACCTACGGTCACAGTTACAGGTATTAGTAATAGGATTCCTCTCAGAGTTGCATGGCTTACTCTCCATGATTGAGTTGCTACAGTGACTGTATCCTTAAGATTTCTGTCCGGGGGTCTGGTTACCTCATAGCTTATAAACACTACTACTACTCTATATTACCATGTGTAACATTACTATGTGTAACTGCCTTGCACATAGTGTTCCTCACTAAATTTATTACTTGAGGTAAATGATTTGAATTCATTATCAAGATTTAGATTTAGTTACTGGACAGCAGTCTATTAGTTCATGATAAAGCCCCTTAATACTCTGGGTCTTTCAAGTGGCACAAGGGAAAGTTGTTTGCACAGTCGTTTGGGAGATTATAAGTTACCTATTATGAGAGAAACCTAATGATGCCACAGCCATGCATGACAAGAGGAAGTCTAAAGGGCACCGTTGGCAATGATGTTTGGGTTTGGGTGGTAGCATGCTCTCTCTTTCCCTGTCAATCACAGGGACACTAACTAGGTGTATCTCAGGTGTATGTGAGCTTATGTATGTGAAAAATGGTGGATAGCCACTAAAGGATTCTCATTATAAGGGCAAAAAAGCTAAAGTTTAGCCTGTGCAGGTTAGAGTTACCCAGACCTGCCCTTGGACCCAGGCCTGGGTCGTGGTATCTGGTGGCTGTGCCACCCAAGTCATCAAGTCAGGCTCAGCCCGAAATGGTCAGCTAGAACCATCATGTGGGGCTCGCCACCTTTAAGAGGTTGGGTGAAGGTCAGGTGCAATACCAGCTGGGTAACTGAAAGAAGGTGTGCCGTCTTCAGTGGACTAGAAATTTGCAGTAGGAACTAGTTTTGTGAAATAAAAAAAAAAATCACTTCACTGGTAATATATGAGGTAAACGATATTCACTTGTCCCACCTCACATATTGTGTATTTTTTCCTTCAGTTAAGTGACATTACTTTTACCAGAGGCCAAATTCCCATGAGAATCTTACCTTGCCAGTAAAGTGAGATTTCTTGTTCCCACTGCAAAGGTCCAGTTCACTGAAGATCACTTTTTGTGTTTTAGTGGCTCTACTCCAATGGAATTGTGGAAATCCCTGAAAATCTTCCTAAAAATGTTTCTGTGAACATTGAAAAAATGCCTAGTAGACCAAAACCATCCAGATCCTCAACTGATTATTTTATTATACAGACCTGTCACTGAGGTACTGAGGCATACAAAGTATTTCACAGTGTCTGAGCGGTCGTCCCATTCTGGAGACCTAAAGTCATATTTCCCAGGTAGGATTATTCAAAGCATCAGCATCTGCTTCCTCCAACTAAAAGAGAAGACAACGAGATAATGAAATTTTCAGAATCTTTATCTAGATAGCCGGCATTATTGGGCTCCTTAAAACACTAATTTCATGAGCTAAGAAACCTGGTGTTCCACAAACCTCTGAGGGCAGGTATGAAACTTTTTACAAGGTGCCTATTACATCCACTAAACATTACAACAGGCCTTTTTTATCCCTATTTTCGAATGAGAATATAAGTACAAGCTTAATATCCCAGTAAGAGGAATGACTACAGAATGACTCAGCATTCAGCACATGCCCTGGTTCTATCTGGAGGGAGAAGCCAAAGTCAGTCAACTTAACTGCCATGCCGTCATCTAAATGATTTTAGGTCTGTGGATTATGTTGTGAGTATGAAGAAATTCCACCACCTCCAGGAGAGCATGCATGATCTTTCTGTTTCAAAACAAGGCAACTAATGAGGACTCATACAGTATGTGTGGTTAAGTCTGGCTGTTATTTTCTGTAATGATTCATGATTCACTGTAATGTGTTAAGAGTATTAAAGCTGCAATATTTAAGCTGCTGTTGCATGACAATGTAATGCCAGCACCCATGTAAACAGCCTGGTTTACAGTATTTCACTGAAAGAATCAAACAATCCTAAACCTCATCTGTAGGTGTGTGTGAAATTATTGAGGATGATGTCTCTTATTCCTGAATAGTAGTTTAGGAGGGCAAGAGTTTGGGTAAAATCAGCAAAATATGCAAATGCAAGCCACATTCCACCTCCTTATGAGGTAAAGTAAGTGTGTGTGTATATGTACAGTATGTGTCTGTGTGTAAAGCCAGTATTTTAACAATATTTCAGATTCCATCAAGTTTACTGCATTGTCCTAATTACTATATTAAAAGTTGAGAGAGCAAAACAGGTTCTGACCGTATCTTTTTTCCCCTCAGAGTCACTTTCTCGGTGATGTAATTGTCAAAGAATGTAAAGTGAAAGACAATAAAGCATTTATATTATAGCTCATTATAGTTATAACTACATAATTAATTCAGGGTATTCAATAACCGGATATATAAGAAGTGATGCACAGTGTTTGTGATATCGCTGGAAGAGAATAAGTGGAAGCTGTTCTAAGAAACAGTAACTAGATCTGTTTGTGCTATTTGTGCCTAAGGACAAATGAGAATGGATCTGGGTGCTTAACACAAAGAAGAAGGGAACAAGATAGGATTTATATACATGTTTAGTTAGGAAATTAAGCATTTGTCCTACAGCTGGTATCATTTTTAAACCAGTTAAGACCAAAGGTGACAAGGTCACCTTAAAACAACTTAAGGAAATCTTTAGACAAACCAGACTCAAAAATGAACAAATCCTCTTGTGAGTGACACCTCATATAATTCATCATTTCTCTATACTGCTTATCTGTAAGAAACAGGAGGAAACGTACCAAGCACTGGGAGAACATGCAAACTCCATGCACGTTGACTCGAACCCTCAACCCTGGATGTAACAAGGCCACAGTAATAACCACTACGCTATCTTTTCCACCGACACCTGATATTAGGATTGTTAAGGCAAACGGTGCAAATGAAAAGATGATCAGTATGAGTTTATTTTGAATAAAAGACTTATTGAAAACAGGAAAGTATTCATGATCACAGCATCAATTCTTGGGCTACAGTATTAGAGATTATCCACTGAAGCAAGGGCGAGTCTTGTCATAAACAGTTTTTGTAAATTGCTAATATTAGTTATATCTATGCAGTTAGATGTAAGCAACGGTCAAGTATAAGGCTGTTCAAATAGATAAACTCTCAGCATGCTCTTTGGTTGCCACAGCAACAATACACAGAAATACTGAAGTGTTTTTCAAACTGTTAAATTCAGATACAGTATTACCTGAGGTATCACCTGAGGTCACAGGTAAACAGCAAAAAAAAAAAAATGTCTTGGACTCAAAGCAGTCTTTCAGTTGTATTTTAAGAAAGGTAGAAAGTAGTTCTGCTTTTATAAAAATCCATTTATGTGATCTGAAAGTCATAATTTAGTTTTAATTGCTAATAAATTAAGTGTAATTTTTGGTTTGACTAAAAGCAACTAAAAAGTGATCTGCCGGCTAAATATTGTAATACTTTATTCTGAGCTATTGGGATAAGCAACGCTCTGTAGTTGGTGGTTTAAATAGGCCGGTCAGTAAGTTTATGGGAAAAATTCCATTATATTTTATAAGTAAAAAGTCCAGATTTTAACATGAAGTTTTGAAGCAATATTAGCTGGCAGTTGAGTCATGCCACTGGACATTATTCTGTCAACTGGACTTTCTTGTTCGGTAGAAACGTTTACTACTCGTAGCTTCTTCAGTCCAGTTGACATGATTCAACTTCCAGATAACCTTACCTGGATGCCTGAGAATCTTCACAGAAATATGTGATCATATGATGTTAAATATGTGAAAAATATAAATTATTCATACAGAATGAAATCAGTCAAAACGTAGTCAAAGCAACACTTGGGGTAAATGCTAATATCCATGACAAATTTATTCTGATTTCACATTTAAATTGTTCATATACAGTAAAAGACTGAACAGCTAAATGCTAGCATGTTTTTAGCAGTTAGCTAGCAACCATGTACTCAAAGCTTTTACAAACTACAAAGTGAGGGAAATTGTGTGTTCACCTTTGCATATAATAAGAAAACATTTAGAAACATGGATTTGAACAAACTTAGAGCAGAAGCTAGCTATTTCTCTGAGGTAGTGATTTTACTAGCTAGCACGTAGCTCTTGTGTCCTTTATACAGCCAGTATAAATGCACAGCGACACTGGAAAGAAAACAAAGCTTTTATAAATGACATGCTGGTAAATTATTATGAAAAGACACAGTCTAATTCAAATTACAGTGTAATTACACATGACACCATCCCTCAATTGACCTTCCATACATTCCTCCATATTAAAAAAAGAAAGAAAGAAAAAAAAAAGCCACAAACGTCTACTTGCAAACTCTAAAATACTGCAAGAATAGGTCATTGATATGGAATCATCATAAGCTGGGCCCATTTTGAATGTTGCAATGTACCTAATATTTTCTTGAACTATTTACAATGAAAATAATTTTGTTCATACCTATGTTCTTCTGTCTGGAGACTTTACAGAGCAGTTTACTTTCCTTCACTGTCCTCTTTAATCTCTTCTACCTCCTGAGCTGTCAATTTATCTGATGGCATGATGTCTGTAATCTTTACAGCATATTTCTGTCCAGTTTTCTTCTCCACACAACAGCAGACCACACAACTTACACCTCTGAAGGTAACAGTAAATTCTAGGAGTTAAAACTAGACATTTTTAGCATTTCTTTTATATTTTAATCTCATATTATATTTCATATGCCCTTATCCAGAGCGACAATTAAAAAAAATCTCATTATACATCTGAGCAGTTGAGGGTTAAGGGCCTTGCTGAAGGGTGGTGGAGGGGTTTGAAAATGGGACCTTCTGCATTGCAGTCCAACACCTGAACCATTAAGCTACCTCTGCCCAGAAACACTTACCTTCCAAGGCTCATATTTATCAAAGAACTCTTCTCCACCCACCCACAGTTCTAGTCATTTAGATATCCTAAATAAGAAAATAATCCACTTTTTGATGGTAACAGCTGCTCCACTTTGTTTTGGCAACATTACACCAGCTTATTATGATTAAGACTCAATTACTTGTCACATGTACCTTACAGCATAGTAAAATTATTATTTTTTTGCATGTGCCAGCAAGATTTGATCAAACTGCAGGGTCAGCCAGGATACCGTATCTCTGTACTGTAGTACAAGCACTTGCACAAGCATTCAATGGTGGTAGATTAGTGGTGCTGGGGGCTTGAACACCCAACCTTCTGATCAGTAACTCAGAGCCATAATCATTTGAGCCACCACCGTCTAGCGCATAAGGTAATTACACCAGTATATCACTGATTACTCTCCTATAACAGAAAATCTTTTAATATTCACTTTAATACTCTGAAAATGTAATATGCCATAATATAAATGTTGTAAATGTATTTTATAAACACCTATCCATTACACCCACCCAACCTCAAACAAACCACACATACATTTTATGAAGCATACACACTGGAAAATACACTGTTGAAAAAAATTTCTGCTAACCTAAAATGAAATTATTTACCTACTTAACATGATTCCTCTCATGTCCCAGGAATAGAATGACTGCCTTTAAAAAGAAATGCTAGAAATGAATGGATGGATGTTGTTCATCCCTTCCTGTTTGTTGTTCCTTTTCATAGTCTCTGTGCTTTACACTTACACCTGCAGTGGCAAAGAAATGGATTACTATAAATAAGCTGACATTGTTATTAAAGTACATCTAGCCCTTAGAAGCACTTTTTTTTTGCATTTAGTACGCATGTGTTGAGACAATTTAGGATTAGCTAGGAAAACATGATCAATTAGGTCAGTACTTTGAAAAATGGGGACATTAAAGAAAGTCTGCTTCCATATTATTTTTACTACAGTATGTAGAATGCAGCACGAAAGCTTCTTTGACAAAACAAACTTGGCGTATTTATAGCATAATTTATGGTATGCCAATCCCACTCTCATAAATGTGTTTATGTATGTGTATCTTGGCTACAATCCTTATTACGTCAAGCAGATGAGATAGCCTTTGTCCCTAAGGCACAGGTGTGATTCTTTTGTATCAGGTGAGCTTTGATAATACATGTGCTGTTCTTCATGTGGGATGAGTGCTGAAAGTGCATGTGCTATTTATGTCAAGAGCTGGAATAACAAGTTCCTCTCTCACTCTGTGGTGCCACCCATTCAAGTTACGTCTTGCTTGCTTAGGTAGAAGCATTCGTCTGTGGTAACTTCTCAGAGTTAATGGAGAGCTTCAAGCCGTATTATTCAACTCATCTGACAGAAGAAATACCAGCTGCTTTTCGAGATCCAGTTAAGTCATCTCATCCTGTTGGAGATATGCATGAAACCAGTAGGGATGGTCTAGGGGGAGGTCCTGTTTCTGCGATACAGGATGAAGCAAGTGTTCCAGGTACAAACACAGAACTGTTGAGGCCGGCTCCATCCACGCTTAACGAGAGAGATGAACAGCTAGAAGACATCAAAGACAGTGATAATAGCAGTGTGATGGAGCAAACTAATGGAATAGAACAACTGAGCCTGGAGTCAAAAGATCAATCTTTAAGCAAGCCTATTCAGGCGTACTTAGATGAAAGTCTGCCGGATCTGCTCAGGAGTGGGAGTCCACTCCGGAGACGAGTATCAAGCCCAATGTCAGACACGGTGAGACATTTAAGTATACAATTCCCTTCCCTTAGAACATATATTGTATAATAGTTGATGTTATGATTTTATAATACATCGTACATGGTTGTTTTTTTTTTGAAGATGTTAAGCCACCAGGGTGGACCTAAGCTGAAAAGGATTTCTTTTCATTATGCAAATTCATGTTGAATATAATGGAAGAATTACCCTAAGAACCTATCCGTGCTGCAAACTGAGACTTTTTTATAGCCCAATATAAGATGCACCAAAGTTTGCACCCATTGTTGCTCAACACAATGGCTGATAACATTATAACATTATTGGTGTATTGTATGCTAATTGTACTGTAGTCATATTTTATACAGTAAGCTTGTATAAAAAGGGGTGATAGGTTTAGACTTCATTCAAAGTATGATTGGGTCATAGGAAAGAGTCCGGACCTTATGTTAATCATTAAAACTCTTCATACAACTTGAATATTGGGTATAGTTGAAAAATTGCAAGTGGATCATACAGTCATTAAAATAAAATTAAAAAACAGTACATTAAAAAGACATCCATGTTAACCCCTGAATTGTATGGCTACCTAATTTATCTTTTCATCACTGTAACTGTATGATGTCAGACTGATATGATAAAATTGTTTAAAACACCAAAGCACCTATGTTTATATTATATGTGCCAAGAATACTGTAACATATCCATGCCTGGAAGGTGGTGTCGATTTGTACCATTGTACCATTGCCTAAAGGCTAATGCTGCTAATAAGGTAAATTACTGTATGCTATTACATTCTGGTATGAATTGGAATATGTTGCACAATTGGACACAATTTGTACAATTTTCCAAAAATATTATTAATGTTAAAGTATAATTAACATAGAGGGTGATGACTGCATGAAAATATACAAATGCAGCGAACCCGCACCATTCCACGTCTTAGTTTTGTTCTTGATCCTATCTAGCCAGCCTAGTTTTGGTATGGGTCATGTGGGCTCACCTCAGCGTAAGCAAACTTACGCAATTTAAGGAAATGCTTAGTTTTTCTCACCTGGAATAACAAGATTCCGCATGATGAATGTAGACGTGCTGGGTTTCGGGTGACATCATATATCACATGAGAAGCCTCCTTGCACTGAAATTAAGTCTACATTAGGTTGAGAATAGGCATTTGTGAGGACAGTGTGCATCCTCTGGTCTTATCATCTGTTTGAATATAACAAAATGAAAGCAGATTCTACAGGTAAAGAAACAGAAAATTCCAGAGAACAGGCATTTGTTGACTTGCTTTGTGTGTGTTTGCACTGCAGTTAAAACAGATGCGCCGGGACGTGGAACTTTCTCGGCGTAGGAGTATAAGACTGAAGGCTCAAGTGGATAAACTTCAGGAGCAGAGTCAAGATGGGCTTGTCTGGAGTCAACACAGAGAACGGGTGAGTCAGTCAGGTCCTCAAAACAATTATTTACCCAAACCTAAGAAAAATCAACTTTTATGAATATACAAATGAAAGAAGCCCTGAACCCTAAACACACATTCACTCTTTACCTCATAGCCTGGTATAATGTGGCCTGTATTTACATTCTGTAAGTGGTATCATGCATATTTCATGATGCAGTGTCTTGACTGTTGAATGTTCGACATTGTTTTCCATTAGACTTTCAAGTGAAATTCCGTGTTTCAATGACATTTACAATCTTTTTGAAAATAACAATCAAGATAATAAGAATAATTTATTTCATGCAATGAAGATTGTTACTATACAACAAGCTAAATTTAGTATGAAGTCCTTTCTTCTTAAAAACATGCTAGATCTGGATGGGCATACACACCAATAGTACTCTGCAGTACTCTGGTATCGCTTGCTCAATCTCTGCATGCTTGATTGCTTCCTGAAGATCATGTACAGAAATTTGACACACAATTGGACAAACAAGAATTTGTTCCAACCATTAATTAAACCAGATTATTCTAATTCACACTACTTTTCAGTCTGGTAGACTTGAACTAACTAGCTGAACTTGTTTTCTGCGCAGGAAGCACTATAATACATATGGAGTATATTGTCTTAATATTAGCAACAACCACAGTACACATGTCAACTTTTGCATTACTCTCATATTGATTTTGTCTCCCCAAACGTGTCACTCATTCCCACCTGACAGCTTCTTTTGAGACAAGTGAAGCCAGGGAACCAAATGTTTTTGACCTGCTGCACATGTTGCATCATAGGGCAGTGTAACACCAAAAGAAAAAAAATGCTGCCTACCCCCATGTGCATATGCAAGCTTACCAGCACCCACAAATGGCTAGTGTTGCTGTGATCGACAGGTTAGAGAGAGAGTATGCCATCTCTCAACCAGCCAATCCCAACTGGAAAGCATGGCCAATTTATATAACTCTCTTGGACTCCTGGCTGTGGATGACTGCAGAATTGTAGGGATTTGAAAAGGATAGCACAAACGAGTGTGCTACAAATACAAAGTACCTCAATTTGAACTCAAGTGAATCAAATGAAATAAAAAAAATAGTGTTTATTAAAAATAAATATACATAACATATGTATATATATATATAATTCCCATATGCATTTTATTCTACTGTTTTTAACTGCGGTCATATTTAGAATAGTTATATTTGGACAATCTGTCATGCTTGGAATTGCTGTCATTTTTGTAATAACTAGGACCATTTTTATTCTTGCATTTTATTTTTTACTCTGCTGATTTTCAAGGGATACATTGAACATTTTGAAAAAATATTTCCTAATCTCTAGGTGACCGAGGAGATTCAGTCCATTGTAAAGCTCCTGATCCCACTGACTGATTCAGAGACAACAGCAGATTTGCCCTCCGAAGGCAACTCACTGGATAATGCGCTGACTCAGCTGAAGACTGTTGCACGTACACTCGCTCTCAACCACACCTCTCAGGTAAATCTTCGCCATCCTTATCATTTTATCTCATTACTCTCAAACTGGCAGCATGGTGGCGTAGTGGTTAGCACAGTGAGCTCGCACCTCCAGGGTTGAGTCCCATCTTCAGGCCTATGTTATGTCTGAAGTTTGCATGTTCTGGTGGGTTGGTGGCTTTTCTGGTTGCCAGGTACTCTGGTTTCCTCCCACAGTCCAAAGATTTGGGTAATTGGTGTTTCCAAATTGCTCATAGCATGTGAGTGAGTATGTGCCCTAATGGACTGGTACGCAATCCAGGTTGGTTACTGCCCCAAGTCCGCTGGGATAGGATCCAGGACTCCCACAACCCTGTACAGGATAGGCAGTATAGAGGATGAGTGTGTGAGTGATCTCAAACTTGTCCATTAACCCTGAAATCAGATTTCAAGGTAGCTAGCTTTTAGTAACAGGATGATCAAAGTTAAGACATGTTGAATTTGGTGGACATTTGGATGGAGTACCTAAATTTCATTTCATTCACAGGGAACAGCTAAAAATGGGACGACAGACGATGGCGGTGTATTACAACAAGCTCTACGTGACCGAGATGATGCTCTTGCAAAGTAAGTGTGTCGTTTTTATAGTTAGCGAATGCAAAGAAATCATAAATCACCAGAAACTCCTGGAAATTACTTTTGAAATGCAGTATTTTTTTTGTAATAAGTCTGTCTAACATTTGCACTGTGGCACAAATTGAACCTGATAGGAAAAAAGCCATGGAGACAGAGCTCCTGAAATGCAAGACAGAACTGATGTCACTGAACAATCAGCTCCTGGAGGCGGTGCAGCGACGACTGGAGATGGCTGTCGAGCTGGAGGCCTGGAAGGTGAGTTTAGTGTTTTGTAACAGTCACAATTTTTTTTACTATGGAAAATATGCTTTATGACATTATATATACTTTGTAACATTACATTTAATATATACAGTATAGATAATAATAATAACTGGGATACTAATAATCTATATTAGATATATATATTCGATTAATTAGAACAACCTACTGTATGTCATTTAATAAAAAATGTTATGAACACTTTTGCATTACTTTTTTGTATAGCTCGCATAACAATTTAAACATAAACCACATAAAACTGAAACAATGATATACATAATCAGTCTATCAGCATAATAAAGGTGTGTTTCATTATTTGAAATTTGAATATTAAATTTGTTATTATTAGTTTTAAAAGCATTTGATGCATTGTCTGATGTGGGTTATTCTACAGGCGTGGTAATTTCTTGTTTGTATAAGACACGTTGAAGTCTTTCAGTTGCAAAGACAAACTATATGATGAAACACACATGACTATCTAAAAGTTAATTAATAATTTTTGTTTTTTTAATGCTTTTTGTTGATCTTGCAGGCTAATTTAGTAAGCTTGCATTCCTGACAGTTGGTTTCTAGGAGGGACCATTATTAAAAGTGAATGATAAAGAGTTCAGGTTCTACAACATACCATAAATAGTACTGAATAGACGTAGGTGAAAGGGTGTGTGTGGGTGTGAGTGCTCTAAACTCCCTCTGTCTTTTTGTCCGCAGTTTAATAGATGTTTTTAAAGACTTGCTTTATTTATGACTAAATTGAAATTAAAAAGATTGTAAGATTCTATCAGTTATGTAAGTTGCCAGGATTTCTGCAAAATGTGTATTAAATCATAAAAACTCACGCAAGACCAGAAATGAGGTCACTGGTATGTGTAACTGTGTCTCTGCAATAGGGCACTCAGATAATGCATTTTCACACCTTACACTCCCTATTTCACTCCTCCAACAAACGTGTCTATGTAAATGATCTCCTGTTTTTACAGTATATGAGCTCACAGTATGGGGAAAAAAATCTATTTTGCTTGTTTATGCCTGGGCCAACCAGACCTACATATCGGTGTATCTAAAAATTACTGAAAGTTTACATAATGCTGTACTTTACCTTCATACAATTCTAACAGGATGATGTGCAGACCATCCTTCACCACCAGCTCCTGAGTCAGCAGCAGGCAGAACAGACCCAGAAGAAGTCCAGAGGTTTTGGCGTACTGCGACGCTCCAAACAGCCTAGTCCACTCCAGTCTCCAGTCCTGAGTCGGGCATCTTCTCCTGCCTCTCGTTCCCCTAACACACCTGTGGCCCAGCGCTGGAAAGACCGACTGATACGAGGACGTGCCAGTCAGCCTTCCTCTCCAGTCCTCAGCCAGCCAGAAAGCCCGTTCCAACTGGATTCTTCAGGCAGCAGCAAGGACGATAGTTTCCAATCAGTCTCTCTTGACTAAACGTTACTTGATATTTGTATTATAGGCTACACAACTGTTTAAAAAAAAAACCTGAAGGTGTCAACTGCTGCTGATTTCTCGTGAGTGTGTTGTTTTGGGAGTACAAAATTTATCTACAGATTAGCTTGTGTGTTACTTGGTGCCATATTCCCAAAAACTGCTATGCACAAATTCTTTTGTTGTAAATTATACAGTATATACTTTTTAATGATGTAGAGAATAAAATGACTTTTATTTATAGAAACATTCATTGTGCTGCTGCTGTTGCTGTTGGTCTTTCGGCTGCTCCCGGCAAGGGGTCGCCACAGTGGACCATCTGGTCCACACATACAAGTTTGGCACAGGTTTTACGCCGGATGCCCTTCCTGACGCACCCCTCCTATTTTTAACGGGCTTGGGACCGACACTGCATCCAGCACTCACACTAATTTACACTTTAAAGCATAATAT
>JAOVVB010000020.1:13339933-13352831 GCA_028570985.1 Heterobranchus longifilis | reverse complement strand
TAGTATGTCAATACATATATTGACATACTATATTGACATCTGAATGTAACGTCATGTCCACGAAATAGACGTACATATTGTGCCTGCTTGTATGTCCTACTGCATGGGGCGACCCACATGAGAAAAAGTCCAACAAGACCAGTTGGTTACTGTAAGCAACCTGCCAGTGTGAACACAAAGTTGAGTACAGTACAGTAGAGACTATACACATACAGTACAATAATTCTAACTATACAACAGTTTGTTCCTACTGAGTAATCTGAATGGACAAGAGGCATTCCACGAGTGGTGAATAACCATGACAGCACTGGGATGTTTAACAGGTTTTCTAACAATCATTAATTACGCAGAGTAATTGTTAATAACACTGCCTGCCAAAACCCACATTCAAACCCAGTCACGGAAGCACATTCAGGAAGAAAACACACATTATGTCATCTTAAACAACACTGTCTCCTTAATAAATGCATATAATTAATTCTGAATTTCCTCTGAACCGTCCATGTTGTACTGATCAGCTACTTTGAGCTACAAATCGAACTAGCTCCTAACACAAGGCTGGATTCCTCTCTAACCCCTAATCGAGGCACTACTTAAAATGTGGAACAAGTGATTCTACACCCTCGTGCCCTGGCTTTCCATTTCATGCTATTCAACCCTGGAAGTTAGTTGATATTTTAAAGCTGAATAATCAGAAATATAAACTAAAACTCAGGACCTATGGTTTATTCTTTTTACCTATGGCTACATAGTACTGCTAAGACTTTAATTTCACCCGTTAATTGCACTAACTGTCGGTCACTCTTAGTCACCAGCTCCGCCAGGCACAGAAGATTGTGTTGGTGGGGCAAAATAATTAGTTAAATAAACAAACATTAATCTGTTGACAGTAGATGGTGTTTGTGGAACTGTTGCATAAGTGCCCAAATGCTTAAGACGTCACAGCCATACAGATATTCAATGTAACAGCACTCCCTCTTGTGTGATATTGCTTTAAAAAATGTATAAATGACATGACACCATCACTGTTCTCAAAACCTGTATATTTATTTAGTTGGACACACATTCACATTAAAAAATGAAAATAAAACAATCAGCATGCAATGACAACATCCTCACAAATCGACTTCAAGTTTTATAAGATAACACAAAAACAAAATAACACCAAAACAACAGTAACAGGATCACTTCACCTGCGCAAATGAGCATCGGTGCAAGAGCTTGGCCCCAAGTATCGCTTTTTGCAATGACCAGTGCAGCGATTCTGTGCAGCATCTCATTCTACATCTCTGGATTAATTGTATACATAAATTATGAACACAAACCAGAAAGTTAATGGTCCTTATTTGTCAGATTCAATAAACTTGACAAACTATAACGCAAGTATTATGTTCTATATTACATTCTGTTTGTGGTACAGTCAGTCACGAATGAAAGAACCATATACATCCATATACAGTATAAGTGTAATGTATTGTGCTTTAAACACTGGTTACAAAAAAAAAGCACAAAAACACAAACTAATCAGTTAGATGAACCATAGTGATGATCACAAGACATCAAAAACAAGACATTTTTGTGAGAACATAATCCATGATTAAATTTATCCACAAGGACCATGAGCTCTGGTCTCTAATGTTCCACACAAACAAAGCAAAGTTTCAAGTATTTCACCAATTACACAACTAATATCTAATACGTTATGAGTATTATATGGCAATGAAAATGACTGAAAGGGAAATGTCACATTTGTTCCTGAAATGGAATGGATACAATCAATTAAAGCTGCTTTGTTAAGAAAAGTCCACAGCTTTAGTAATGTGTAAAGGCAAAGCATTCTGTCATCAAGACACCAAGATTGTTCGCACTTCATATAGGCTTTAAAGAAAGAATCATTATACATCTTTCAAAATAAAAATCCATTATAGTGCTAGTTATATATTACTTTGCTACGAAAAATATTTGGGAAAATACACATTTGCTAGTTAATTTACACACTCGAAATACAATCCATCTACTACAAACAACTGGCAGTTTAAGTACCTACAGTACTACAGTATTTAACCATGATCCATCTACACGGTTATCACATACTGTATGTGGACTTCAATCTGGGAAAACACACCAAACTTTTGGTGTTTAATTCTGCAGCATGTTTTATATATTCCATACATTTTCATATATTTCTAAACATACAGTATACTGTAGGATTATACTAGAGAGTTACAAACAACTAACAGCCATAAAATATAACTATTTACTTCTGATTAATTCATGAATATCTTCAATATAGTTATATAAAATGCATTTTAGTCACAAAAGACAGACACATCCATGACGACTTACAGGTGGCCACATATGACACAGTGCTATAGGACCTGATGAAGAAATATTTTCTGAGTATAATAACCGGCAGCATAGCTCTTAGAAATTAAAGGATTTTATTTACATAAAGTATGGTACTTTTGGTTAAAAGATCAGTTCAGACACAACTCAGGTTTAAACAATTTTCCCTAAGACAGTGAAGTCAGTTTGAACTCTTTGAGGCAGATTTAGACAAGTGTGCAAGCATGAACAAGTGAAAATTTTTGTAGCTAATCACTAGACACATAAAAGCTCTAGTGTGCTGTCAAGTACTATGCTTTACGTGCTTGGAAACCTTACTGACCAGTTTAAAAAGACCATGACCATCTCGTTGAATCTCGTACTGTATTAGTACTGATTAGGCTAAAAAAAAACCAAAAAGAATGTTTATTTAGCACTTGTGAAATCAAAGAAGTGTCACCAAATTGTTGGCAAGCATTTCGGCAATAAGCTTTGCTGATCATGCCTAACATCACAAGTTAAAAAATTATAAAAACATTTCTTGACATGTTAAACCACAAGGTAATGTTTGAAAGGTCCTAGCCTTAAACGTATAGAAACATTTGCACTGCGTTGATTTGTTTTGTCAACGTTTCCATATCAGCATGATCCTAAAAACACTGTCAGTTTATCAATGTGCATGATGTTAACCTGGCGTCTGTAAACTATATTTAAAATTGTGTAAATTCTTTTGCAAAAGCTCTGAACTTTCACCTTAACACATAACAATATTCCATTCTTATGACTACCAAAGTAAACAAGCAAGCGTACAACTGAAACCTCTACTTAAACAAATTTCACAAAATGCACAAGATTGCCAGAACTGGCAGTGCATCCAAAAACTAGCTATAGAACAAGATGTCTAGATGTCTGCTGCAGTAGTGGTAGTCTCAGTGATGGTGTACGACAGTGAGGGGTTCATGTACAATTAAAAACAGTGCCAAAAAGACAGGCCACTATTGCATAGGCATCTTTAGACATTCGATGAAATGAATTAAAACTAAACACATTATGAAATGTTATCTGAAAGTAACAGTAACAGCAGCTAAAGTATTCGAGACACAGAGCAAGACAAGATCAGGAAAGGAAGCGTTTAACTTTTTTTTTTAAGGAAGATTAGGAAGAGTGACACCTACAGATGGCTGTCATGCAACTTGCTGAGTTCCAACCACTGTTAAGCAACAAGGGAGACCAGCTAACCATCAGCTAATTCAGTGCTGTTGACTGAGTGTTGAAACAGTGCAACTGGATGGACAGTACTGTGCAATTGTCAAAGGCATCCTACAATTGTAATAAAATGTTGTCCTACATGGTCACTTCACTGACCATTTTTGTTTCTTTATTGACCATTAAGGTAAAAAAAAAAAATCCATATAATGTTTAACTTTATAATTATTAATTATTATACAATATTTATGTGGCAACCTGGGAAAACCCAAGATCTGGGTTTAAGAATTCTTATAATACTCATTTCAATATCACTGAAGGTAATTATATAGCATTTATAGTGATTTATACTTTTGCACAGTACTGCATGTGTATTAAAAAGTCATGGACAAAAGATTTCTCTAAAATGGAACTAAAACAAGGTTAACCTATGGACTAAGTCCGCCAGGGGACTAGGACTGCACGAATGTGACAAGAGAACTGATGAAGTCCAGAGGCTTGTCAGCATGGATCCAGTGACCGGCATCAGGAATGTACTGGATATCTGCATACGGAAAGAGCCGCTGGATTTCAGGGTAATCCTCAGAGCTGGAGAGATGAAGAAAGAAAAATACATTAAATATCAACTGTTCTGATGGTAGTTTCCCAGAATGACTTCTTAAATAAAATATATCCGTGTCTCTTTCACAATAAAAGTACCTCAAATTGCCATAAATTAAATAATTTACATAAGAAATCTAATTTACATAAGAAAAAAAATACACATTTTAAAATTAAATTGATTGATAATTTACGTTACGATAACATTTTAAAAAACTGCAACAAATTCAAAATGAGAACTGCCTCCAAAACTATGTAAAAAAAGTTTTTTTTCACCTCTTAGATCAGTGTTTAAAAAATGGTGTAAATTAGTAGACTGTTGTGTTTTCATTAAAAATTCTTACATTAAAAGTGATGTATAGTATCTAATGTAGTTCAGTAGTGTGCCAAAGATTAAAACCTAGAAGTAAAAAAAGGGGGCTGAAGATAGCAACCAGTTACCTGTGTGATTTAATGGGGCATACAAACAAACAAATTATGAGCTTCAGGAGCACCAAAAAAACAACAACAAAAAAAAAACATGCCGGTCATGATCACAAAAGATTATAATTCAATGTACAAGGTTTTAACATAACAAAACTGTGACATAACATAACTTAAAAACAGTTTCAGCATACACCACAACTAAAATCCTTCAGAAATATAATATATTCTTCAGAGGTGTTTAGTTGTACTACATAGCTCACAAAGTAAAGGAGGACACAATACAGAAATTGGTACAGTCACAGCAAAATATAAGCTATATTAATAATAGTAACAATAACATCATTGGATCTCTGTGTAATGTACATATTTATACTTCAATGCAAACAAATGTTCTGAAATAAAAAGGTAAAAATTGTGGAATTTAACTGTTTTCAGAATTTAAAGCTGTTTTTAGAAATGAAAAATGGCATTGTAAAAAATAAAGGTTGTGACAATTTACGAAGCAATTTTCAATAAAACTAAGGTGCTGTTACCTGAGGTATTCAGAGTTACTGCCACCCAGAAAGAGTGTCGGACCATCATAGGTTGTGTTAAACTCTGGGAAACCCATGAGATCCATCAGGTGATTTGAGATGGCCTCCAAATTTATTCTCCAGGCATAGTGTCCATTCTGCTCTACCAGATTAGTGAGGAGGAAATGCCGGACTGAGTGTTCCTGTGCACAAGGCCAGAAACAAGAGATTTAAAATGTACATACAGTATATACTCACATACCTACTACCCACTATGCATGTTAAGACTAATGTGTGATGGGTTACAGTTATACACAATACTCATAAAATATAAAACTAAGTTATATATAAAATTTTTATAGAATATTAGGTGCTTTAAACCGGGACCACAGTCATGTCTTTTTTCACGTCTGAAACACTGGCCTCCAAGGAACTTCTTTATTGGCCCTGACATGTGAAAATGGCTTAGAACGAGGTCAGGGGTGTACAGGGGATGTGGCAACAACTTCCAGCCGAGTTCCTGTATTGTGCAAGTATTGTGCAAGTGGAGAATTTACTTTCCCACTTTGGTGGTCGAACCAGGCTGTATTTTTCATTAAAAGAAAGCAGAACTAAAGGAGTTCCTGGGAGGCCAGAGTTTCAGACCTGAAGCAAGCGGTCCGATCCTCGTTTCGGTATACAGAAAAAAAAACTTTCTACCTTGATGGCATCCAAGCACTAGTAAAACGCTGGGATAAGTGCATTAGTGTAGCAGGGGAATATACTGTATAGAGAAATAAAAGGAGTTTCCATGCTCATAACTGTGTTCTGTTATTCTGCACTATGAAAAGTCCCGGTCTAATGGCCCTTGTTGTAATAATAATAATAACAATAATAATTTATATTAAAAAAATAGACCAACATAATGAGGCACATTACACAATTAAATAATTAAAACCTTAAAATAAAGTGTACCAAGAATTAGATTTATGCATTTTAAGTACAGACACAAAAAAAACAAACAAAAGACTACATGTTCACAAAGCAAACCAAGCAATAGAACCCACAATCTTGCATGCTTACTTTAACATGATTTCGGAGCTGATCTTCAGCCAATCTGCGCGCAGTTGAGCGAGGAATGCTGCTAGGTACCGTCACCTCCTTCATAGCCTCGATATAGCCTTTCATAAATATACGACCTGATGTCGGAACAGGACTGATGTCTACCACGACGAGACGCTCCACCAAACTGGGCTGCCATTCATGAAAAAGGGAAAATATGAACAAAATGTTTGACTTCTGTCTTTACGATTAAAACACAGTCAATTCAGAAAATACCTGCGACAACGCTGTAGTCATTGCAGTTTTGCCACCCATGCTGTGCCCGATGAGAATACACTTTCCAATGTGCAGCTGGTTAAGCAGATGCTTCAGATCGTTAGACATTGCCTCGTAAGTCAAATCCGAGCTGTGTGCGCTATGGCCGTGGTTACGAGCATCTACTGTCAGCACCTGACTGGACAAGGTACAGTTAGGACACGAGCAGGCATAACAAAAGCATGCTTCAAACTGGAGCATGGAATCAATACTACAGTTCTTTTTTTATACCACAGTACTGTTAAATTCTTGAATCTGTTATTAGAATGTGTTGATTAATTTTCTAGAACAGCAGCCCGGAAAATAACGCTGGCTGTAATTTAAATCACATGCTTATATTAAAGAGTGTATTCCATTTGTGATACCATTTCTAAAGCTCCCGCTCATTCACAGGAACATGTTCAGCACATACTCCACTTTATTTATTTAATATTTCAAGAACTAAATTTTTTTAAGGCAAAATTTAACAGTATTAAAAGTATGATCTGAGTTTTATCAATAAATTTTAAAAAATCCCTGCAAGTTGCAGTGGTATAAAAGGAATAAAGCACTTTAATTGCATCAAATAATGTCACATCACTCCTTTATTGGTTATTGTCCCAAAACAGAAAACTATGCAGTGTTATGTTCCTGACAAAATAAAGGAAATTTTCATATCAAACTGTCAGGATGTGAGAAAATCATGTCCTCTCCCGTACCTTTCGGCCTGTCCTTTGCACCAGAGACTTCGCTATTGCGTGGAAGTTTGATTTGCTGCCAAACAAGCCATGCAGAAAGACAAGTGGAACGCCGTCTTCTTTCCCGTCGTACACATCATAACTCAGGTTAACAGGGCTAGAACAGAACATACAGTATTATTACTATAATTGAGTAACTCACAAACAAACTGAATATGATCTGACGATGGGCAATTTCTTTCTTCTATACTGTATATGTGACATTTTATCTCAGACACTTACAAAGTGTCTCAGCACCTGCACAAGCGCTGTGCGCTTCAACAACAATCAAATATGAACATACTATATCAGAACTAAACATATTTATCATAACAAGTGACAGGATAATACATTTTTAACCAATGCCTTTAAAATGAACTGCTTGCAGAAGACATCAGGTGACATAATAGTAAAAAAATTTAAAAAATTTAAGTATAAATTTGCTGTTAGGGATTAACTGATCCAACACAAAGCTTGTGATACTGTACAATGTTTTAACTGCTCATGGTTTACTAAAAACAAAACACAGCATGATCAATGATTAAATACTCAAGACAACCCAATAAGACAGTACCACAAACAATTCCACAATGTCAAGTTTCAGGAGAATGCAGTAGGGTATAATAGTAATAATATGAGCAGTCAGGAATTACTTGCAGGAAGTGACAACTCAGTCTGGTGGTAGCGTATAGATAATTCTGCAATCGTGTGTTGGAATAAAGAAAATTTTCCAATATAACCATTTTACAAATCAGTGGTCTATGTTTACATGGCCTTCATTTTTGCTGTTGCTTGATGTGTTTGAATGCGCAAAATTCACAAAAGTGTACAGCATGTCCGTACATTTTAGAGGCCTGAATTGTTTTTTAAATTCATACCGAGATTGTCTTTTCATGTTTCTTATAATCTCTTCCGCTGGTGTATTTGATATTTTGAATGCATGTTTTGCTAACTGGCACAGATCTTACATGTGAACAGGATGCATGAATGCCACAGGATGAATACCACAATGCCTGTCTGTGTTCCTTTTATTTCACGTGAGAACAATAGCTTGTACAAGGCTGTCTTGCACTCAGGACTGATGTTAAAATCATAGTGGGATATCTATGGAATATATTTATACATTACTGTAGGGAAATTAATAACTAATTTTATGAAAGTCACATGTCTTAACCTTTACAGGCTATTAAGAAACAGGTGACTCCATACATAATTTTCATTCAACGTTTTTCTTCTTTTTCCTTCTTTTTCCGGGCTATCCACCTTGCCAAAGCAAGACCAATACTACTAAAGAAAACAGAAATAATGACTAGAATTAGGTTCATTTATCCACCTATCTATAAAACAGAAATTTGGTTTGGCCTGCCACCAGAGTTTGTGGCAGCTGTGTGTGTGTGTGTCACAGGTGAGTCACAGCCTCCCTCGAATAATTTATCAGTAAGCAGCGTCATCATAAACTTTCATGTCATATTGTGATTTGGGCATGGTACGATCTGCTAACTTCTTAAGGCAGGGGTTCTCGATCCTGGTCCTGCATGTCTGTGCTATACATTTTACTGTTTTCCCTGCTCTATCACACCCACTTTAATCAGAAAAGTCTGTCAATTAACTTATTAGTTAAATATCAGGCAGGCTGGAGGCTGGGGAAACAATAAAACCTGCAGGCCAGGCAAAGGGTTCATCCAGGACCAGGGCTGAGAACCACACACTGCCTTAGAGGAAGAACAAAAATACACAATTAACAAACAAATTAACAGCATACTAACTATGCAAATAGTAATAATATGGTAATAATACTGTAGTAAGAAAAGACTGAGGGAACATGTAAAGATGATTTGTGGAAAAGCATTTTCCACATTTACATTTATATTAAAAGTTCAGTTTGGCCGCACTGTATTATAAGTGCATTCTGTACAAGACTACTGTTTCCCCAGTCACTGCTGTGTAGAACATGTTGCACCAGTTTATTCGTACTTACAGTGCGAGCAAAAATGGATGTCTCACTTATGATTTTCACAAAAGAAGAGCAGAGTTCAGTGACATGTTTTTTTTTTTGTTTGTGGTCTGGTGTGGGTGTACATTTATCAATACTTTGCACGCAGTATGGAAAAGTGCTTTGTCGCAAAGAAATGTGTTCCATTAGAATTTCACCTGTTTGGACCCCTGAAAGCAGCCCTGTGAGGACGAAGATTCACTTGAAGTGAGGACAACGGTGCAATTGTGGCTCGCAGCTGAGCCAAAAACATTTTCCAACAAAAGAATACGAAAGCTTGTTGACAGATGCACAAAGTGTATTAAAAGTCTATGAGATTTTGTTGGAAAATTATGTATTTGTATTTTCTAAAAGTTTAAAATGAACTAAAATAAATTCAACAGCCGACATGCAAATCATTTTTAAAGCACCATTGTAATAATGGTATTATAACATGTTTCAGGGTAGTCTCACTACGGAAAATAATAAAGCTGTTCTGTGTTTTCTGTGGCGTAAGCGTGGCTGAAGCTATAGGAGAAGTGAGAATAAAAGAAATAAAACCCCATTTCATTATTTTTAACCTCACAACCACAGTCTGTTACTGTACCCAGAGGAAACCCACCCCAAGCAAGAACATGCAAACTCCATATAGAAATCGAACCCTGACCCTGGAGGTGCAAGGTGACAGCGCTAACCGCAAAGACATCATGCTGTCTGTTACTGGGTACCGAGATTGTAAGGGAAGGTACAAGGCATGTGGTCTTGATTGAACAAAAAAGCAAGGTAAACAAACAACAAAACAAAAAAACAAAGAATGACACCACTTTGTATTCAAAGGGTCAACTTCAAATACATTGAATTATTTTACAGTTAGATTAGAAGAAATGCACAGAAATGTGTGATTTATTACTTAATCTGGGGTAAATTGTTTCCAATATTGTTATAACAGAATTTAATAGAATAATCAATGGAATTTTGTACCAATGTGCTACATAAATAACGGTCTTATCTCTGACACAAAGGCTAGCAGGTTGACTAGCTAGGTCATGAATGCGCTTTATTTTTTAAACTAGCTAGCAAATAATTAACTATTTACGAAGTAAACTATCTGTTGTGTCAAACAGTCTTATTGAAGTCAACACAAGCCGCATTTAAGCCTTAAAGAAGAGAATATTCAGTGTTAGAGTCAGGGAGGTGACCTGGTGGAGGTAGCAGTGCTGTCTCTCAGCGCCCCGTCCAGCCGCGACACCCCGCTACAGCAACGCTGCGCTCCGGCTACAGAAAGCCTGGCGGATAATCCTCTGGTTAACACACGACACAGGGCGCTCATGGCGGGGCTCACACATGGACACTATAGCGGAGTTGACGGGAAACGTTCATTTAAATTCACTTCACACGCTTTCACAGTGACGTTCAGCGTGTGTACAGGCGACGTCGACCTCCAGCTGACTCATACGTCTTGACGTCATGACGCCGTACGTCGTAGAGGACGCTCTGCCCTTTGTTCAAAGAAATATTTATTCGCTGGGTTTTTTTTATTTTTTTTAAAGCATCACTCTGGAAAGATGTTTTTAAAGTGAAAGATTTCGGGGAAGACTTAGGAAATACCTAAATATGAAAAAAAAGAATAATTCTTAGAGGAACATAGAATTGCTATACTTAACTATAATGCCATACTGCTTGGGCACTAATAATAATAACCTAGCAATTCTGTGATGATGGCATGAAAGCAAGCTCAAGCACTATGGCATCATTGCTTGGGGAGGAACCTTGTTGTCCTTCTGAGGATTATTTATTTTTGGGTCCACTACTCTGACATCATAGTTCTTCCAAGGATTATTCTTTTTATCTTACCTTTTCTTTTTTGTTGTTGTTGACCTAAATAGAACAGAATAGTGCAGTCCAAAGACATGCAGATTAGGCTAATTAGCATTCCCAAATTGTCTGTAGTGTGTGAATGAGAATCTTATAGTTGAGCTATAAGCCGAAAGATGCTTAAGAAAGCAGAGGTGTATCAGCTTTGGGCTTCCATGAATCACTTTTTACTTATGTGTTTTGGAAAATAATTCAATGTTCTAAGGAGCTCTAAGAAGATTGAACAGGAAAAAAATGCGACAGACTGTAGACTCTTGAATTATTGTTATACTGTTTTTTAAAAATTATTACTTTTCTAGAAAACCCTTAGGGCGGCACAGTGCCATAGTGGTTAGCGTGCACCTCCCGGATCGGGCTTTGGATCCTGCCTCAGGTCTGTGTGCATGGAGTTTGTATGTTCTCTCTGTACTTGCCGGGTTTCCTCCAGTTACTTTAGTTTCTTCCCATAGCTCAAAGACATGCAGATCATTTAAATTTGGCCTGTGTGTGTGTGTGTGTGTGTGTGTGTGTGTGTGTGTGTGTGTGTGTGCGCAAACATTTACAATAAAATACAACAATACCAATTACACAATGTTGGATAAGAAAATCTAATCTTAAGCAATATACTGTAGATATACACAAACACATACATGTACACTGATCAGCCACAACATTACGACCACCTGCTTAATATTGAGTAGGTCTCCCCTTGTGCCATCAAAGAGGCAATGACCTGTGGGCTCTGACACCTCTCTGTGTAGGCCAGCATTAACCTTTTTATCAATTAGAGCTACAGTAGCTCTTATATTAGATCAGAATACATGGACCAGGCTTCACTCTCCACATGCACTGGTTGCCCATGAACCTTTTGCTGGTTCACCGGTTTTAATGCCAGTTCTCACCACAGACTGAGAAAATGCAAAAAGAGCTGCAGTTTCAGAGTTGCTCTGTTCCAGTGATCTAGCCATGAAAATTTGGCCCATGTCAAAATCACTCAAATCCTTACGTTTGCCCATTCTTTCTATTTCCAACGCATCAACGTCAGGGACAAAACATTCACTTGCTGCCTAATATACCCACCCACTTTTAAATGCCGTTGGTATGAGATATTGTAACTGTACCAACTGTAACAAGGGCAAAATTGTGATGGCTGGACGACTAGGTCAGAGCAACTCCAAAACTGAAGTTCTTGTGGGATGTTCCTGGTCTGCAGTGGTCCAAGCAAGGAAAACCTGTGAACCAGCGACAGGGTCATGGGTGGCCAAAGCTCACTGATGCACATAGGGAGCAAAGGCCGGCCCGTGTAGTCCGATCTAATGTAAGAACTGCTGTAGCTCTAATTGCTGTAAAGGATGCATTACTGTTTTGGTGGCAAAAGGAGCAACCTACTCAGTTATAAGGAGGTGGTCATGACAATGTCTATTTTCTATATTAAGGCACAAATGCACACACACACACACACACACACACACACACACACACACACACCGATTAGCCATCACATTATGACCACCTCCTTATAACTGAGTAGGTCGCTCCTTTTGCAGCAAATACAGCCTAATTTTGAACTAAAAACAATTCTGTACAAATGACTTGTACAGAATTGTTTTTAGTTCAAAATTAGGCTGTATTTGCTGCTAGATGCTTAAGATAGCAAGAGGGTATCAAAGTTAGGCATCCATGAATCACACTATTAGTTATGTGGTGGAAAAAAAATTATTGTCCTAAGGAACTGAACAAAAAAATGAATGCTAAAACTGTAGATTATAAACTCTGAAATTATTGTTATAGTGTTTTTATTATTCCAGAAAAACCTCAGGGTGGCACCTTGGCTTAGTGTTCAGTGCTGTCGCCTTATCTATCTATCTATCTATCTATCTATCTATCTATCTATCTATCTATCTATCCATCCATCCATCCATCCATCCATC
>JAOVVB010000020.1:13323735-13339833 GCA_028570985.1 Heterobranchus longifilis | reverse complement strand
TAAGCAGCCTAGCTCTGCTGGCCATTGAGAGGACACTGGTCAAGTCACTGGAAAAGACGCCTAGTTGGTACGACAGGATCACAGACCATTTTCTTGAAAAGGAACGTAGGGCAGAATTTACTTTTAAATAAATAGAAAATTTTATGATGTAGGCCGAAAATGAGCTTCCCCTATTTGACAGACCAGTAGCCACCACTGACACAGAGGTGTTAATTAAACCTGGCCGGGAATCAAACCCGGACCCTGGAAGTGCAAGGCGACAATGCTAATCATGCCGCCACTTACTTAAACTTTGCCCTTTTAATTAACTCTAATATCTTTAATATATCCTTTGAACAGCTTCAGAATCCTCTCAGTTTTAAGAATGTGGCCCATCATACTTTTAAGGACATTTGATGCTACACACTGCCTTAAAAAAAGAAAGAAAAAAAAAATCAGCATTTGCGACCATGAGGACTGTGAAATTTTAATGTTTACTATATGATCTTGATTGTTGCTGTATGATGCAGGATACCAAAAAAAAAAAAAAATTATATATATATATATATACATTTAACATACATTAAAATACATTTAACATTTCCATTACATCAACCACAAATTTTCTCAGAAATAATGTAGGATAGTATGTAACTTTTCTTTCAGCAAAAAACTAATACGTATCTATCAAAATAATTATATAGCTAAAAATAGATGTGTGAAATATAGTTGACTAGCGTAAGTACCCATCGTTGACGGGAAAAGAGTTTGTAGAAATAGTTAAAGGGTTAAAGCTAAAAATAGGCTGATCAGCTTTAATGTAATCAGTGATATTATTTCAGGTTGAAGCCCATGTACATGTCTGCCTGTCTTTCTGTATGGGAGAACTCTCTGCCTAACTTATTAATACAAAGAAATAAAATTTTATAAGGTTAAGTAGCTTACACCTTCTTTACGCTACAGTATGTTGTATTGTACATCTTTTGTTGTCAGCCAAAAGAATGAAAAAATCAGGAAAGACCTGTTCATTAATCCGAGAGTGAATAATCACAGATGAGAAATCAGAAAGGAGTTCGAATAATGATTAAGTTTTGTTTTTTAAAACGACTCCAGAACATAAAAATTTACTTATACACATTCAGCGCTGTTATTTCAGTGAAAATATGAACCAATCCCAGTAAAAATGTTCAATTTAGCTTTTCTAATTTATATCTATTTGTGCAGGTGTTTGTTTACTCAACATTTTGATTTGACATATTGAGTTTGACACATGTGCAGTACGCTGTTGAAACTTGCGGTTTATAATCTGGCACAAAACAACAAGTTGATTTCATTTTTGGTGCAGGTTTATTTTCAGAAAATTACCTAAGAACTGGCAATGTTTCATTTAATTCTGCCCAGCCAGTTTTGCGTGATGTTGTGACAAATCTGGCTGGACAGTCATACAGATGTACAGACATACAGATATACAGACAAAAAAATTTCTGAGACCGGTTTCAGGTCCTCTAATGTATAATCATTGAAAGAGCGAGTTCTGACCAATTTACAGACAAAATCTTTCTTTTATTTGTATACTGTAGATGATAGGTTGACACCATGCCTTTTTTAATATACACATCCTATATAATGTATTTACACCAAAGTTTTGCTCTAAATCGCACTGGTCGGAAAGCATTAGTCTATAATAGCAACTCTAATAATAGTTTTGGAAGTAACTTAATTCTCAGTTCACTTTAATGTGTTTGGTCTAATATGTTAAAGTATAAAGGTTTGGAATAAAGCAATTTAAAATGTTTTGGTATGTAAGAAAGAAAAACATATGGGGATATATATCAATAAGGTAAGGTTTTTCTGTTTAGCATTTATGGAAGAATTGGTACATTTCCCACCTTGGGTTAATCTTTAGGACAGAGGACTTTTTGTTTTCTGGTATCTTGGTAACATGATAAACTATATTGTTATGTCTTTAAGATAAAGAAAAAAAGGAGACTGATGGGGAAATGACTGTACATGATACAAGGGACTAACTTGGAAAAAGTTTAATGCGTCATTCATAATTTGATTCATAATACTTTGGAGTGAATAGTAACTCTGCTTCATACAAACTTGGCATGTTTTATTCATAAATTAGCATGTTAGGGATTTCTTTATCAGATATAATGACTCACAACAATTTATTTTTAGTTATTTGTTAAAATTTATTACTTTATCTCAGGATCTCATTAGATGCTCTCTTTCTTTCAAAAGACTTTGGTGTAATACATTGACTGCCACCTCTGGCAAACAATTCTGCTTTTTTTGAAGCTGTGTGTACTAAGGATTTGTCTATTTGTTTTCAGTACATCACTAAGCAGTCTGTCTTCTTTGTTGCCCAAGGTAAATATCACCAGTCATTTAACCCACACATGGTTTCAGGTTTTTCATTTATCACAAAAGGCTTTTTAATTCAACAGAATAGAAGACAGAATAGCCTGTAGCACTTCATATAAAATTATAAAATCACTTAACAATATTTAATAAAAGCTTAACACAATAAGTAAAAAAAAAAATGTAAGCCACAAATTACTATTCATAAACACACAAGTCCAATTAAATTCTCAATGCTTGTAGAAGGCGATAAAAAGAAGATCGCGTTTTAGTTCCTGTCCCTGCTCTAATTTTCATAAGCAAATGCATGTAAAACAGCACGGCTTCCAGTCTTCCTGAGTATATTTTTAAAGCATCATAGGAAGGTTATGTAGACAAAAGCCTGAAACATATATTGAAAGAAAGTAGCTCCATTCAAACTAACAGTGTAAATGCAAGATCGATAGATTCAAACATTTCACATTGCAATTCCTTATTTCACAGGTACAAATTTTAAAACAACTCCAAACAGAAACAGCAAATACAGCACAAAGCAAATATGAACAGCATAACACAGCCCTTCATCTCGGAGTCTACTTAGAAGATTCTTTGTCTTCATTTAATCAATTTTTACCTGTAATTTAAAGACTTTCATACATAGTCCTTCCCATAGCCACTGGTAGTGCGGGGAGCAGTATAAGCTTTATTCGGGGGCTTATATTTGTTCTCACGTGGTGGACAGGTGCAGCACAGCAACGCACCCCCGATGATTAGAAGAGTAGCAGCTCCAAAACCTAAGTACAGTGATGTTCCCAACTCTCTGCGCTGAGCGGACGGCACCAACGGGTTGTAGAAATCCTGAATGATGGTGCTGGAGGTCCAGGATGCTGGGATAAGTGTCAGGAGGCCAGAGAGAATGAAGATGATGCCAGAAACGATCATGACTTTTGCCTTGCCTGCCTCTTCCTCAATGCAGTTGGTGCATTTCGCACCCAAGATAGAGATCATTATACCCAGAACACCCAAGATGATGGAGATGATGCACATAGCTCGGGCTGCCTGAAGATCCTGAGGAAGAGCCAGCATGGAGTCATACACCTTACACTGCATTTGTCCAGTACTCTGAACCACACAGGTCATCCAGATGCCCTCCCAGATGATTTGTGCTGTCACAATATTAGCTCCAATAAAAGCTGTGACCTTCCACATGGGCAGAGCACAGGTTATAATAGCTAGGAGCCAGCCTATTAAACCTAGGGCAATGCCCCCAATTTCCATTCCCATCGACATGGTGAGTTGTAGATGCTCTAGCCCTGATGAGACGAAGTCAGTAAAGCTAGAATCCAATCCAACCTCTTTGTTGGCAATATGATGTAGTGAGTTGTGGGGAAAACAAGCTCCTTTTATATTCCCAGAGCAACAGGTGGCAGGGAAGGAGGAGGTTCTTACTCTGGTGACATGGTGGAGGAGGACGGCAGGAGGCTTCTGGTTTCATACAAAATATCACCTGCCTACTTCAGGGAGAAAGGATAGCATTGCTCAGTCAAACCGGTATTTTTGACACAAGACAAATGCTCAGCTTCTACATGTCGAAAGGGGAAATAAAGCATTTGCTATGTTTTATAATTAGCCATTAAAGCCATAAAAGCCATAAATGGTTTATACCAATAATAGGGAGGTAAAAATGTGCTTAGACATCTTAAAGCCAAATTAATCACAAATTACATTGTATAGTAAGTCATGTGGTATGTGACAAATCACAGTTGGAAGCCAATATGCTCCTGAAGTAAGTAAAGTAAAAAGAAAAAAGTGAACAAAAAGATTTACTTGTCAGCAAAAAAAGAACAACTGAAAAAATTATGCACAAGTCATTCTATCACGCACTTTATGCACACATGACCCTCAACCCCGAGGTGCGAGGCCACAGAGTTAATGTCTATGCCATTGTCAATGTGCAACGTATTCTAAATATTTCCTTCAAAATATCATATTTTACCTATTAAGGGAAAGCATGTTATCACAAAAACAATATGTGTATCCTATGCTTAATTTAATTTAACATAATAATTGTCATAATGTTGCCAAATTGACCATTTTTGCCATTCTGCGATTTCAAAATAATGAAATCCATTAGAGATAGCAACACTCACTCACTCATCTTCTATACCGCTTTATCCTGTATTCAGGGTCATGGGAACCTGGAGTCTATCCCAGGGGGCTTAGGGCACAATGCGGGGCACACCCTGGGCAGGGTGCCAATCCAATGCAGGGCACACATACATACACACACATACTACAGGCAATTTGGGAATGCCAATTAGCCTAACCTGCATATCTTCAGACTGTGGGAGGAAACCCACCAAGCACAGGGAGAACATGCAAACTCCATGCACACAGAGACGGGAACCGAGCCTGGCCGGGATTTGAACTCGGACCCTGGAGGTGCAGGGCAACAGTGCTAACCACTACACCACCGTGCCGCCGAGATAGCAATAACTTTTATTTATTTATTTATTTAAAAAGTCGACATACTAAAGAAATTATATTTTTTAAATAGATTTTCTCATTCAAATATTTTAAATATATCAATGTTTTATCAACTAAATCACTAATAGAACTCAAATTATTTGTTCCTATGTCAAGTGACCAGCATCAAATGCCATCATTCTTCTCTGTGATATACATTTTAACAGACTGTGATAAGTGTTCTCTCATTTTTTAAAAACATTTTACTTATAAAAGCTCATTGACATTGTGTATATTAATTAACCATCAACTATGCTATGTAGATTGTTATGGTTTACAGATTCTTTATGATTTTAAATAAATGATGTGTTTGTTCAAATATGATGTTAAACTGTCCATGAAAATTAGAAGAAATTATAGGTCAAAATAAAGAAGTTGTCAACTATGTTTATGTATGTTGTTACCTAGTATGTTAGGTCAGAAAAAAAATTGTTAATGTTTAAGCTTTGCAACTAAAGGATACACTGAAGGAATTTCTTAACTTGAACCACTATTTGTTCTATTGAGAAAGAACATTGTTTTTGTACTTTTTTTTTTACTTATGTGAAATGTGCTCTAAATTATAGAATGACTCTATTATAGAATGGAGTGATTTGTTCATTCTTCATGGCAGATTTGCTCCAGATTCTGTTGTTTCTTTTCTTGAACAATGGTTCCTTTCTAGCCACCTTTTCCATATGGTCAGACTAGAGACACACCTCATTGAGTGATTATTTAAGACAAAAGGCTAGACTGCTATATCAGTGTTGTCTTAATACAGTAATTGCTTTTTAAAGAAGTGGCAAACAGAGACATAAGCAACAAAACTTTGCCAAATGCATCAATTCAATGCATATGTTATGATACAAAATTAATAGGGCCACTGAGTAACATAATAATAATAATAATAATAATAATAAATGTTCATTTCCGAACCCAACAAATTGAGTCAGAATTTGTATGTGTAGAAGTGGGTTAATGCATGAGTGGTAACGTATAACCACACTAACATGAATTTGCAGCAATTCCTGCACATGTAGGCGATTTGTGCATCCTTTGCCATGCAGAGCTGTACTCAAAATTGTTAGCGTTGATAGGTTAGCAAAATTTGTAACCCAATTTATAACCCAATGAAATAAAATACAAAAAAAAGTAAAATAAGACCCAAAATAGCTTTAAAGATTTGCCACCAAAAAGTTCTTTTTTCATAAAAATTTCATTAAAACTGAAATTACCAATTTCAACTGGTATCAATTTCCCCTTTCCATCTTGTACAATATACTTTACATCAGAATTGTCTTTGCACTTACACTGTCCAAAAATGTATTAATGTTTGGAATATTTACTGCATACATTTATGAGATTTAATTGGATAATTATATAATAGCATAATAATTGACATAGTGCCACTCTACTGTAGGACACACACACACACACACACACTACGGGCACTACTGGTCTTTGGACTGTGAGATGAAACTGGAGCACCCAGAGAAATCAGAGCAAGCACAGGGAGAACATGCAAACTCCATGACGTTTTGTCAATTAAGTTACTAACAGAACCCTGTCCTGTAACTCCAAAAAGATTTGTCCCTGTGCCAAGTGACACACTCTGGCAATTGTTTTCTCAATTTTTTAAAATAGTTTATCTATAGTAATTTATTGTTATTGTGTATATTAATTGAATATCAATTATGTAATGTACATTGTTATGGTTTTCTTTATAATTTTAATAAAATTATTTGATCAAATATGATGTTAAACTGTTCATAAAAGAGAGTGGCCAGCCAGGCCAGCCCTACCACTGACATTATGGGTCAAAATAAGGAAACTTGTCAACTATTAAACTCAGTAGTGTACATTATATAATGAGTCAGGAAAAATGTGTTCATCTTTAAGCTTTGCAACTGACAGATATGTTACACTGAAGGAAGTAACTAACTTTATTAGTTAAAACATTATTTTTGTAAAAAAAAAATTATGCTTATGTGAAATGTACCCCAAATTATAGAATGACTCATAAATATTCAACTCCTGGTTGTAAATAATGGCTTGATATGACCAACCTTTCTTGCAGTAACAGCTTTAAGTCTCTTAAGTTAATTATTGAAAGCTTTGCACACTGTTTGCAAGTGATTTTTGTCCATTCTTCCTGGCAGGCTCCAGATTGTGGAGGATTCCCGTATGTGATTTGTTCACAGCAATATTCAAACAGTGCCTTGAATCACATCTTTGACTGGGACACTGTAGATCATTCAGGTTTTTTGTGGTTTTTGAAAAGCCCTGCTTTGTCAATGACTCTGGCCATCCCATTCCCCAGACCATGTTTCACTGTAGCAATGGAGGTCATTGAAGGGCCTACGTTAAGTTTTTACAACACATTATGATTGAAAACTTGCACAAAAAACTACACAGACAGACATGAACACAATACCTGGCCTTTCGATATTTCATATGCCTCTTCTTGAGCAGTGGTTTCTTTCAAGCCACTTGTTTGTCTGGTTTCAGATGCAGATTAGGCTAATTGGCATTCCCAAATGGCCTATAGTGTGTCAATGAGTGTGTGTATGTGTGTATGTGTGTGTGTATGTGTGTGTGTGTGTCAGCAAAAAAAATTATACACACTTCAGTAAAAAAAAGAAAAAAAAAAACTTTAATACTAAATTTATTGCTATATGTTGTATACATCACTGCTGGACATGTTTTTCTGGTGCGCCATTGCCAGCTGTGCAATATATAACCTGTGTGCCTTTTGAGCATGTTAAGACCTCCAAAAAGCCCCAGATGCTAATGTCACTTAATGTCGGCCGGTTTGGTGGCGCAGGTGCTTGGGCCGGTCATCATTTGCGTAGTGTGTGTGGCGTGTGTAGTATATGTGTGTATAGTGTGTAGGATGTGTGTAGGCCTGTGTGTGTGTGTGTGTGTGTAGTGTGTACTGTATTTAATAGTACTGATTTCATAAATGTGCATTTTCCAAATGACCCAAAACCTTGTGTTGAGTTGAGCCACAACATGCAAAGTGAAAATTGTTCAGGTCAATGAGATCTAGAAGTGTACCGAGTTTGACGTGTATACGAGCAAGTGTGTATGAGCTAGGCAGCAAAATCTGACTCGCAGACGTCACGCTGATGTCACTGAATATGGCATAAGTTTAATGCTTTGTCATGACTGGACGTGTCTTACTGGTGCGCCTGGGCAGCAATGGCATGGGTGCTTTGGCTGATCAAAGCTGCAAGTAACGATGATCGGCTCAAGCACACGCACCATCGCCAGTTGTGCACAACATACAACCAGTGTGCCTTTTGAGCAAGTTAAGACCTCCAAAAAGCCCTGGATTGCTGATGTCACTCAATGTGCGCCGGGTTTGGTGGCATTCGTAATAATACAGGTGCTTGGTTTGTCATCGTTTGTGTAGGATGTGTAGTGTGTGTGTGTGTGTTTAGGATGTGGCCCTCCCATATTTATGACATCAGCACTATTAAAACAGCATTATCAGAGCGATGGCGATGTCGTCATAGTCATGCTGTCATCATGCTAATGGCATAGTGCTTGGGCCCGAATAATCCTTAGAAGAACAAGAGGGCCTTTGCACATTTATGACATCACCACAATTAAAACAGCATTATCATGCCTGTATATATACTGTATGCTATTACAGAGAATAAAATCAAGATTTCTTTTCTAAACCCAGCAAACTGAGGCAGAAATGTGTATAAAGATGTGGGTTACTTCATAAGTGGTAGGAAATAACCACTCTTATGTGCGTTCGCAGCATTTCTTGCACATGCAGGCCATTTGTACATCATTTTGATGCATTGGCAGGTCAGCAAAATTTCTAACCTAATTTCTTTCAAAAAATAAAAAATAAAAAAATAAAAACTGGCTTTAAAAAATTGCCACCAGAAATGGTCATGTTCTCAGCATGGGAACATTAGTTGCATAAAATCTTTTCACCTGAACAGACATCAATTTAAATGATCAATGACCTTTTCCATCTTTTACAATATACTTGACATCAGAATTGGCTTTGCACATACACTGTCCAAAAATGTATTTGTATTTATTGCATATATTTATTAGATTTTATTGAATAATTAGATAATAATATAGTGTATAATGTATTTCCATATGCATTTTCTATCACAGTTTTTGTTTTTCCATTTCATTCATGTTTAATAATGGCTAAAAATGGTCATAATGTAAGTTTGCTAAACATGCTAAGCTCCAGAGACACTTTGATTAATAGAAATGATAAATAAGTATTTAAATAATTATCACATGGGATAGTCTATAGTTGAATGACAAACAAGGACAGCAATGTCAATAAAGATGCCTGAAATCAAGGTCAGTTTAGACAGATAAATCAATTTAATTTCACAGTCATTATATAACAGATATCCAGATGCACATCTTGATTTTCATTTAGGCAAGTCATATGTGACAGTAGAATGTTCCTGCAAGGAGAAAATTAAATCACACATGCACACAAATACCACTCACATGCAAGTTTGGAATACTGTATATTAGAGCAGCGTTCATTTGATTGTGCAGAATACCCTGTTTTTTCTTAATTTCTTAATTTTTATTAAGAAAATAAAAACTACCTTTATTTCTCTATATAATCCCCTGCTAGAGTAATGCATCTATTTATTTTTTCTCTAGTGTTTCAAAACAGAAAGTTTTCCAGTAGAAAGTATGCCAGAGCCATGATCGAATTGCCTATGAAATGCTGGCCTCCCAGGAACTCCTTTAATGGCACGGTCATTTGGAAATGGCTTGGATTGAGGCCCCATACAGGACTGACATGGAAATAACCCCCAGATGAATTCCTGTAATGTGCAAGTAGTGCAGTATGTGGTCATTGTCCAGCAAAAATGTATTTCATGAGCAAACCAGTCCATTTTCTCCTCAATGTGTTCCACGCTACATGTCCATATGTCCATGAATGACATGCAACTAAAAGTTTCATCCCCGTACTGTGCATAAAGTCTTCTGTAAATGGTTTTATGCTTTCATTCACAAGATCACTACTTCCAGTTTGACTAGAACTTCATTTGTATTATTTACAAATCCAATACAATTTAACATAAATCGTTATACTTTTTTTTATATTATTAAAGAGAAAATGGTATATCAAGATGGTGGCAGACGTACATTCTCAGTAAGTCTAGCACTCTTTCTGTCTAACCACAGGTTCCTGTTGACACTTCAAACTTGTGTACTTTCACACAGTTGTTTTACCATAGAATGGAGTTTATTATTGGTAATTTAAACAACATGTGATGTCAATATAAACACATCTTTACCTGGAAAACTCTGGTGTTTGTTAGAAAACAAACAATATAATGGATTAATTTGCATCACTATGAGTTCCAGGTTGTAAATTAGAAAATGTGGAAAAGGTCTGAGTTGAACACTTACAGTATGAGAGGCCTTGAGGGGGAAATCTTTTTGAATACACTATATGGACAAAAGTATTTTGCAATGACATTGTATCCAAATATATACTTCAAAATGAATTTGGTCACCTTTTGCAACTATATAAGCTTCCACTCTTCTTGGAGTGTTTCTATCAGAATTCTTGCACATTCATTCTGTAGAGGTCAGGCATTGGTGTTGGACAAGTAGTAGTGATGGGAAGTTTTGATCAGGAATAAAATAAAATGTTAAATTTTTTATAAAAAAGACCCCAAACATGTCTACAGTACATACACAAATTTTGGCTATGGTTCCAGTAATGAAAATATTACAAAGCAGCTAAAGACATATTATGATAAACAGAATGAGCTCACCTCTCATATCTTCTGGTCCGAATCGTTCGCTCTTTTACACTATTAGCATCTATGAGAGTTATGTGACAAAAAACAAACAATTCCGACCAAAAGACTCATGAGAAGAACTGCTCAATTCTGTTTCCAACATTCTCATTCTGATTGGTAATCTCCGTTCCAATTCATCCCAAAGGTGCTCGGTAAGGTTTAGGTCAGGGTTCTGTGCGGGCCAATCGAGTTCTTTCACATAGAACTCATCAAACCATGTCTTAATAGTCCTTGCTTTGTGCACTGGGGCATAGTCATGTTGAAATAGAAAAAGTGCCTTCACTAAACTGCCGCCACAATGTTGGAAGCATAGCATTATCCAAGATGCCTTGGTATGCTAAAGCATTAACATTATCCTTCACTTTGGATAAAGGGCATGATTAAAACACCTGAATTGAATAATTAACGGGTGTGTCCAAATACGTTTGTCCATAGTGTAGTAATTAGCAGTTAATTTTATTATTTTTTTCAGAATTAATTACTTTTAAATATGGTATAATAATAATAATAATAATAATAATAATAATAATAATAATAATAATAATAATAATATATTTGCATTAATCCCAGTCTTAATCAAATTTAAAAAATCAAACATTTTGGCTTTCCTGTCTTAAAGAATGTGAAAACAGAATAACAGCTTGTTGTTCTAGTAGTATCCTTTTTCCGCCCAGGAACATAAAGTGCTCCAACCTGTTGGGTTTCTCAGGTTTATAATCAGAATTGTTTAAACGAAACCTTTTCTGGTTCATGTTACCAGGAAACGCTGCATTCAGTGAGAGACTACATATCCCACTACACAGATCGTGGCCGGGATGGGCTACATTTCCCAGCGCTCATGAACTATCGAAGTGTACTTCTCAGGGTGCTCCCTACCCGCTGCTCCGTGCGCAGAGAATGTCAGTTAAGGGAACTTACCTAGACAAAATTCAACCTTTCTAAACAACCTGCAACGTCACCAGCGTAGACGTCACTTCCTCTGTGCGTTACCCTGGTAACATAAGTACCTGTCGCTGACATTGTAGAAATTTCACACTACGGAAATTACATATTGTATATTTATTGAAACAAAAACTGATACATTTATAAAAACACATACTACTAAAATGTGTATAACACGTAAATAAATGATTTGATTAATTTACAAGATGTACGGCGAATGATTCTTTTTTTTTTTTTTAAGATTTTTTTTCATGATTCAGCGGGACGCAATGACTGATGGGAAATTTTCATTTCAAGTTCCGGTGTTATGCGCTAAAATGCCCCCCTGCCACGGAATACATAATCTCTCCCATACATAATCTCTATCACATATTATATTAGAACATAAATTCATAGGTTTATTATTATCAAATATGATATTACTATTATAATGAACCCCAGTCACGTGACAGCCGTCGAGACCATGAATACAAATTCTCATATAATGTTTATTTTGTGGCCCATTTATTTTGCAGGGGTTTGTCATGTAATACAAAAATGTTTACACTCAATAAATGTTGTTTATGATGAAAAATTACACTACACGATTTTTATTATAAAATAAGAAATATAAAAATATACGTGTTGTATATATATATATAGCCTATATATATATATATATATATATATATATATATATAGGCTATATATATATAGGCTATATGTGTGTGTGTATATAAAATGTATTTTAAAAATCATATACCACATGTATATTTTTATATTGTTTATTTTACAATCAAATTCATTTGGTGTAATTTGTAAATCATAAACATATGAATTTATGTTCTAATATAATGTTTGATAAATATCATGTGGGGGGGAATTCATGGCGGGGGGGGGGCATTATAGTGCAGTAATAATGTTTATTAGTTTGAATGATTTATGTTTTTTATTGAAAGGTGGGGCTCTTTTGTATGTATCTCAAGTAAGGTTCTTTCATTTTAAAATCGAAAGCATCACAGACAGCATCCGATTAAAAACCAAACTGCTAAGGCTTATGTCCATTTCATAATTAAACTTACCAGGTGAGGAAATCACAGTTAGCTTGCAAGGTTTTAGATGCATTTCGACAGACTGGCTGTATAAACACAGTGTTTGTTAAGGGGCCAGGCCATGGCCGAACATGATCACTGCAGGAAGTGCGCCTAGGCAAATAAAATAAAATATATTTCCGTATCATTCTGATGTAATATGTTTACAGATTTTTAGGCTGAAAAAGTATTTTGTAAAACAGATTTCTTTGTCATTTTTAGTCAAAGGTCTTCTAATCGTCCTGTTTTATTCATTTATTTATTTATTTGTTCATTTTAAAACAAATTCTATCCATCTGAATAATTAAGTTTTATCTAAGATCTAATTTCAGAGGCCTTGGTTTGAATAGCTCTGTCACATTTCAGAGGCCTTGGTTTGAACAGCACTGTCCCATTACAGCCTGAAATATTGAAGTTTGTCTGCTGACACACTTATCATATCTAGCCTATTGACGGTCTATAAAATGGAGACATACTCCATTGATGAAGATATAAAAGATCTACAGTTGTGTTCAGAATACACTCCTCATGATCATGACTGGCATAGCAGTATTGGGTTTGCAATGACCCCCCCCCCCTTAACTGGTCCTTTTCTGGGTCAGAATAATTGTACAATATACATCTTTAGAAGGAGACCATAAAGTAAAACATACCCCAAAGCATGGTGCTACCACTACCAACAGTTAATACAGTTTAGTTGAATGAATCACCATTGGTCCCCTAAACATACTTCTAATCAAAATGTTTCTCCAGAGGTCTTTTTCTTTGTTCAGCTGCAAACTTGTGCTGTTGATTCTTTAGCAAATTAAAACATATTATAGCACCACCAAATCAAGAACCTAGGTTGGTGTATGTATATTTTTGCTTCTGTATGTATAATTTTCGACTGTATTGATTTCCTCCTGAAACAAACACTGCAACCACACATTATAACAACTGGTTTTGGTATAAACATTTATTGGACTATTAGTAAATGTACTGGACTCAGATGTAGTTAGCACAACATAGCAACAAATAACCTATGTTACAGTTTACCCAATTAGCACTGCTAAGTTCATTACTTTAATTGTAAGTTACTTTGCATAAAATTGTTAATTAGTTCAGATATTTATAAACATAGATGCCGTACATTATGCTATGTTAATGTTTAACTACTGCTGTGAACCTTTATAACAGCATGCTATTCTATACCATATTTTCTTTCAGACCTTATTTGTAATACAAAACCATTTAGCTATTTACATTTCATTACTGTAATGACAAGCCATTTTTGTATCTTATATTGTAATACGCTAGCTGTAAAACAACTTTTTTTAAATGGTGCTATTAGCTTGCTATTAGCTAGCTTTTATTTCCATAGACTTCACTGTCAGTTTATCACACAGTTGATCAATATCATTGGCTTCTTTAGCAAGTTATGTCACTACATAATAATTGTGGAGTGTGATAATCACAACTAATAGGACTATGACATCTAGTCTTTATACAATATAGTATAAAGGAAACTAGAGCCTGGGGAAAAGTATTTATTATAATATTTTGGCCCTTCTTCCTTTTGTCCTTCCTTCCTTTTAGCCGTTAATTCATGCGTCCTTCCTTATTTCGTTTCTAATTTTTCTTTTCCCAACTATCCCCCTTTCCTTTTTTTCTCCTTTACTCCTTCTCCTTTTATTTATTTCTCACACTTTTCCACCACTTTTTCCTTCATTTCTTTCTTCTCTTTCTTTCTGCTGTATATTTATGTTGATATGTGTGTTAATGTTGATAGCAGTGTGTGTGTGTGTGTGTGTGTGTGTGTGTGTGTGTGTGTGTGTTACAGTAGTGGAGACTGTTCAGACTCCAGGCCCTGCAGTTTTTGGGGGAAACATGTTAAACCCCTGCTGTACTCTCGCCAAACTGAGCTCTTTTACACCAACACAGTTGCCCCCACAGAACTGTGTGTGTGTGTGTGTGTGTATATGTGTGTGTGCGTGTGTGTGTGCGTTTCCCTCCTGCCAGTTCCTTCCTTGCTTCAATCCTCTGTTTTTCCTCCTCCACTCCATCAACCTGGCGACGTTCAGTGCTGAGCCATGACACTGCATGACAGAGGAGAGAGAGAGAGAAGAGAGCGAGAGAGGGGTGGGGGAAGAAAGAGAGAAAGCCTCTGACAGAGAGCAATGTAAAGTTAGATAGGGAAAGCAGTACAGAAGTGCACTGATGCCACATAAGAAAAAAATAGATCACATCTCCTACATGTAAACCATCTCGTTAAAAACTTCTTGTTAGTACGTGAACATCTTGTTGATATCTCAAAAACATCTTGTTTATATCTCGAAAAAAATCTCTATACTATGTGAAATATATCATCTCAAAACCATATGAAAAACAATTAATTAATACGTAAATCTCTTTATTACAAGAAAAATACTGCATTACTACGTGAAAAACATCTTACTACAATGTGAAAAAGATCTTGTTACTACATGAGAAGCATCTCAACTCAACTCTCAACTCAACTTTATTTGTATAGCACTTTAACCACATGAGTGGTAATAATAAAATAATATAAAAAGACATAATTAAAATAACATCACACATATCTAATCAAAACAGAATATATAAAATCAACATCTCATGTTGGTTTAAACGCCAGAGAAACGCCAGTGAGTTTTAAGATGGGACTTAAACACCCTCAGTGATGTGGCCTCACGAATAGTCAAAGTATCTCCTTAATACTTGAAAAACATTATTATTATTATTATTACTGGGGAGGAGGGAAAGCAGAGAATTCCCACCCATCACTAGGGGGCTCCCACATTAAGCCTACTACTACCATTAAGGGAGGGCTGAAGACTATCACGTGTTCTCTCCGAACTCCGTGACACCAGCCGACCGCATCTTTTCGAACTGTTGGGGAGTGGTGGAACATGCACATCGTCTTACTATGAAAACAAATCATCTCGATAATATGTGAAATACATATCGTTACTATGTGAAAAATATCTTGTTGCTACTTGAAAAACATCTCCTTACTACATGAAAAAAAATTCTTACTACGTGAAAAACATCTATTTACTTTGTTAAAAATACTTTGTTACTAATGAATATGTGAAAAATATCTCTTTACTACATGTACAAAATTGTTACTACAAGTATATATCTCATTACTATGTGAAAAACACATCGCTTCTTTCTTCAAGAGAAATACTGTATTACTATGAGAAAAAGATCTCTCTACTACCAGACAAACCTCTCGTTACTGCAAGAAAGATTTCTCGCTACTGCATGAAAAACCTCTTGTTACTGTTGTAACTACAAGGAAACATCTTGCTTTTATGAGAAAAAAAAAATCTCTTCTCTATGAAATACATGTTTGTATTATAGTTCTTAAGAATTACGAGTTAAGAGATAATGAGATACTTTTGTGAAAATGAGATAATGAGATAGTTGTAGATAAA
>JAOVVB010000020.1:13295558-13307084 GCA_028570985.1 Heterobranchus longifilis | reverse complement strand
TTGTAGGTGACCAAATACTTATTTTACTGAGGAATTTACCAATTAATTCATTAAAAATCCTACAATGTGATTTTCTGAAATTTTTTTCTTATTTTCTGTCTCATAGTTGAGGTATACCTATGAAAATTACAGGCCTCTCTCATCTTTTTTAAGTGGGAGAACTTGCACAATTGGAGTCTGAATAAATCCTTTTTTGCCCCACTGTATACCCGGCTATCCACATGATGTAAAAGAGAATATGAATAATCAGAGCAGGTGACCTTCTTCCATTGCTTTATTTACCAGTTGTGATGCTCACATGCCAAATGTAGGCATCTTTGGTGGTGGGCAGGGGTCAACAGGGGCACCCTGACCAGGCTGCAGCTACACAGTCAGATATCCTGCATTGCTGATTCACTGGTTGTCTCTTTTTAGACCACTTTTGGAAGGGTCTAACCACTCCATAACAGAAATACCCTACAAGACATTCTCATCCAGTTGTCAAGTCATCGCAATTTGGCCCTTCCCAAAGTTATTCCTGACACCTGACCATTTTTCCAGCTTCTTATACATCAGCTTTGAGAACTGACTGTTCTTGTTGTTTATTATATACCACCTTTGACAAGTGCCACTGTAATGGGACAATCAATTTAATCCACTTAACCTGTCTGTGGTTTTTATTGTTGTGGGTGATCTGTGTATAATCTAAGCCCATAAAACATTTGAAGATGTACCAACATGATCTCTGTATCGGCCCTGAATGCAAGCTTTTTTTCATGTAAAACAAAACAAAGAATCACACCTACGATGGTATTTTAGACAGGTTGTGTCCTGTTCACATGCAAGATGTGTGCTTTGTGTTACTCAGATTTACAGTATCAAATACACAAGTGGAAGAGATTAAAACAAAGTGAAATGACAATCTTGATACTGATTCAATATTTCAGGAGAGCATTTTTTTTTTTTTTACACAATTAGACTTTAGACTAAATTATTTCAATCCCAAACAAGCTACAGGCGTAAGCTGTAGTTCCTGGTATGGGTTCCACATCCACAATAGCTCTGAACATACAGTATCAGGAGCCCATACCAGAAACATTAAGAGTGAGGCATGAACGCACATTGAATTTGACAATCTAATAAAAGTCTGTATTTTGATTTGGAGCAAAAATTTAACAATGAAAAGTGACCAAAACCCCATAGGAAAAGGATCTTCAACTCTAGTCCTGCTGTCTAGTCCAAGCACTGTTTGTTGATTCTTCTGCTCAAACTTATTCAACTAATCAGTGGGTGTGTTTAAGTGTTGGTGAATTACAAACGGTCCTTAATACTGGCCCCCTAGGACTGGAGTTGAAAAATTCTTGATATAGGATAATACCATATCAGTATCATGCTTAAACAATCCTAAAAACACCTGCTGTGGATGGTTTCCTGTACAAGCCCCGTGCATAGGTTTGAACACCAACATCAGTGTTTTCTGTAACATACCTTACCTATACAGCATAACAGCTAATTATGAACACTACTGACGTATTGAAAAGATTTTAGATGTTATAAATAAATACGTTAGCTGTGAGGCCATTGTGCAACACTCTTAAAATAGTTTGCTGACAGATTATCCAGTTGTTCTATGAAATATTTCTTCCGCTTTTTGTAAAAGTTATCAGAACTTAAGAACAAAGTCCTGCAAGTACGTTGATATAGTCCTTCAGTGTTGTGATGACACACGAACAATGCAGCTTCCAGGTAAAACTGGTCATACCTGAAACGTTCTAGTTTGTTTGCTAGTTCAGGCATGTTCAAATAAAACGGTTCACATTGACATGTAGGTGTAGTGCCTGTGTCCATATTAATAAAATTATCTGAACGTTGAATACTGCTCCTAAAGAATTTATCTCAACAAATGAAGAGAGGTGTATGCATTATATATCAGATGACCCATATAACAGCAGCACTATCAGCTACTACCATCTGTAGTGACAACAACAAACACACCCATGTTTGTCTTGCTACAACTTAACTCACCTGTTTAAAATACAACTTAGTCATTAAATGGACCAGGATACACAACTGGGACACTTTTGACCTAGCATTACAATGCTCCATAGTAATTTGACACTGTTTATTGAGGTCAATTTCTGCTTTAAGCTGGGACCAGGTCTATAATCTGGTGACTGGTTCACTAATACTCTCAAGTTTACTAGTACTTATACTCTCAAGTGAGTCTGTGGTCAACGTGGTATTCTGCTGCTGTAGGCCATCATCTCAAAGTGCAGAATGTTATGCATTCTGTGATGCTTTTCAGTTACAAAAGTCTGTTTATCTGAGTTGCTTCAGCATTCTTGTCAGCTCAAACCAGTCTTTTACTCACTCACTCATTGTCTATACTGGGGGTTGTCTATCCTGTATTGTATATACATTGCACATGAAATGCCCTAAGTAGTTATTTACGAGTACGTTACACTGTCAGGGTAGCACGATGTAGGCGCTGAAGCACAGCTCGCATGAAATATTCACATGTCCATTATAATTTTTTTTCCAAGTTTGTGTTTTGAGTGTTATTTATTTATTCATCATGTGTGTTGTAGTTAACCATTGGTTCTACAGTATTTCTCATTCCATGTACCACAATTTTTTTTCTCCCCACAATTCATAGTTCCTGTTTCCTACTGCGCCTGTTTGTTAATGTTCAGTGTTAGATGTACTGTGTCACAAAAAATACTCTACATACAGCACATGACATGCACAATTCAGCAGACTGACTCAACAAGTAACTTTAATGCATGAGCTTAAAAACTGCACACATGCTAAATGACTGGAATAAAACCTTCCAAAACTACAAAGGTTCAATCTTCTGTGTTCTCAAAGCTCATTATTTCTATGATTGGGTGACACTTGGATTAAAATTTAAAATATCTCCACTGCAACTATTTGCTATCTGGATTAAATTCTGTAGAAATATTTTTTAAAAACTGAACGCTGCTACAGAGTTTCCTATAAACAAAATGTTCCTTCAATTCTTCTTTAGAACTAAAACAACCGGTCTGTCAAGCAAAGAGGCAGGACTAAATGTCAGTACAATATACAGTACCTAATAGTGTGGTATTCCTTACTAAAGCATTCACTGGGTTGTATATACTGTAATGAAGACAATTTCCATTACTATAAACTGCATTTTTCAAAACAAATAAGTTTAAATGGTTTAAGTAGCAGTATATAAAAGAAAACAATACTGTTTGACATACGTACTTTGCTGTCTATAGTTTTGAATCCTGAACAACAACAGAGCAATAAGGCCACACCCATTAGGATTTGCAACTTATTTGAAAACTGTGGGACAAAGCAGGTCCATGTTTAATCAACATTGAGAACTTGACATTTAGTCATACCCAAACATGGTGCATCAACGTTCACCTGCTGCATTTTAAAAACTGGTTCAGCCAGATCGTGTGACCGCAGGTTTTTTTTCCGCCCATCCCTCCCCCATTTTAACTAACGCACAGACAGAAAAGCACACACAGTTTCATGGAAGGTTTCCACCTGTTCGATTTCACAATTCCAAAACAAAACAAAAAAAAATTTCTCACGACACTTCCCGTCACTGCCCATATATGGCATTATGTTGTGACATATTTCGAGTAATGTGATTTGATAAGGAAGAGCAAACAGTTCACCCAGGTTCTCTAAATTTATTTAAAAGATTTTACATCAGTCCTAATTAAAGTTAAAATAGAGGTGGCACAATAGCTTATGTTCTATTCTCACAGGATTAATATATTATCTGGGGACATCGTGTGATTTGTAATAATTGCGGAGGTTGTCTGTGATCATAATCCCAAGTTGATCCCAAGTAAAAATTCCCCCGCAAATTATCTACCATATTTCACCAAATCCCGAGGTCCTGTAATAAAATTAGTCCTGTGAGAATCAGTATGTCTGTGATTTGGCCAGGATTTGGTGGGGTCATATCTATTTTTTTTTTTTAATACATTTTCAGTGAAGAACGGAGGCTGCGTTGGAGGGCTTTGAAAGTTTTTTGGGTTTTTTGGGTACTGGGTTATATTGCTATACAGCATACAATACAATGTGCAGAAAGAAAAAGCTGAAAACCATCAGAAGAGCGAAAGCAAAAATAATGATTATGAGGAAAGATGACATGAGGAAGGAACACTTTTCTGTTTATATCATACAGCTAGACTTATAATTTCCAAACAATAGTCTATCCAAAATAGTGCACAATTAAGAGAGAAGGTTGACATCATAATTCATATGCAGGAAATAAGTTAGTAAATTCGAGTAAAATTGCAGGCTTCGCTTATTCCGTGCAAATGCACCACATAAAACTCAGATGTGTGTGTGTGTGTGTGTGTGTGTTTGGGGGGAATAATACTTTAGTCTTACGTCAAAACCTCCACATCTGTGTGTATGTGTGGAGTTTGCATGTTCTCCTTGTGCTTGAGGGGTTTCCTCTGGGAACTTCCATGGTCTAAAGACAGTGTAGTTTGATTGGCATTTCCAAATCACCTGTGGTGCCCTGCGATAGGTTGGCACCCCATCCAGGGTTTACACTGACTTGTGCCTTAAGTTCCCTGGGATACGTTCCAGGCCCACTCTCACCCTACACAGGATATGTGGTTGGTATCTGAGCACTTGGGAATAAAGGACCTTTAAAAGTTTCTTTAAAGCACTTTTGTATCTGGTAAGAATTACGGTAAGCATTTGACTCCCTGAAATGCTTAACATTTCACAATTTTGCACAACCTAGCCATAGTATAGGATCTTGTCCCTTTAGTTTTATTTTGCTTGTGACTTACAATATAAATCTCTATCCATCCATCTAGGAACCTCTGTAGTCCAACCAGGGATCCTGGAGTCCAGTGGTCACCATTGTATTTATTCCCATTTATACGACTTTTGTAGGACCTACATTCACATGTGTATTCGCACGCAACAGGCAATTTGTAAATGCCAATTAGCCTAATCTGCATGTCTTTGGACTATGAGAGGAAATCAGAGAACACGGAGGAAGGAGAAACATGCAAACTCCATGCCCGCAGACCTGACATGGGAGTCAAACCTAGGACCCGGAGGTGCAGGGCAACAGTGCTAAACATTAAGGCACCGTGCCACCTTACAATAATAATTAACATCTGAAATGTCTGACTGTCGAATACAAATAACCTTATGCTCTTTTGGATTTACAAATGCAAATTAACATTATGCCATGATTTGTAGGATGATCATGAACATTATCCCATGATTCAGCTAATATTGTATTATTAGTAAGTATTGAAACTGTTCTTTCTTTGATCTTTTAGCTTCTCTAACTGACGGCACATTTGCAACAACAGACACACCTCTGTATATGTGCCTGAGGGCATTTAGCTAAGTTTCTCCCACAGTAATACAAGACTTTATGGGTGAGGAAATTCAGTCTTTCATTTAGTCAAGTCATTCAATTAACAGCTGAACAGTTCTCATTTGCCCAGCTAGTGTTTTTCTATTAAATGTCATCAGTGTCATATGTAAAGAGTGAGAAAAGTAATTAAAGGTTATAGCATGTCAAAGTCATTCGTGAATTATTTTCCATAGCATAGAAACTCAATCCTATACTGTAGTTTGATTCAGTATGTTTATGTTGAGTTTCTGTCTAACAGATCTGATAGAAAGACTCAATCCACTACTATTTGTGAATTATACAAATGACTGATTGTTTCATCGACACCAAAATGCTAGAGATTATGACTCACACACTCACAGTTTCAGATGAAAAAAAAAGATGACTATACAAGGTTATATATGACATTGTTGAAGGTAGGAAGAACATTAACAGTTGACTCAGAATCTCATGGGGAACTCTCATCCTTGCCACGAACAAGACGACACAGCCAAACCAGAAAAGTGGGTTGTGACGTAGTGCTTGTGCCACAAACCCCACCCCCTGTCAGATGCTTTTATAGTATCTGCCCCCACTGCATTTGTCAGAAGCTTGCAGAGAAACCACTGAAGAGGTCCATCTGAACAGCGAAAGAGGAAGCCAAGAGAAAACAAAATGGTGTCGGCAGGGATGCAGATGCTGGGCGCCGCCCTGGGTGTCATTGGCTGGATTGGCGTTATCGTGGTCTGCGCGCTCCCAATGTGGAGGGTCACAGCTTTTATCGGCAGCAACATTGTAACATCACAGGTCCAATGGGATGGCATATGGATGAACTGTGTGGTTCAGAGCACAGGGCAGATGCAGTGCAAAGTGTACGACTCCATGCTGGCCCTGAGCTCGGATCTCCAAGCTGCACGTGCTCTCACAGTCGTCTCTATCATTGTGGGCATCATGGGCATCCTACTAGCCATGGCTGGAGGAAAGTGCACCAACTGTGTGGAGGATGAATCATCCAAGGCAAAAGTTGCTGTGGCAGCAGGTGTGATCTTCATAATTTCTGGAGTACTGTGTCTGATCCCAGTGTGCTGGACTGCCCAAACCATAATCAACGACTTCTACAACCCACTGGTCAACCAGGCACAGAAGAGGGAGTTGGGTGCATCACTGTTCATCGGCTGGGGAGCTTCTGCTTTGCTTATCATTGGAGGAGGTCTGCTGTGTGCCAGCTGCCCACCTAAAGATGACACAGCATACACAGCCAAATACAGTGCTCCACGCTCCCAAGCGTCTGCACCCTCCAACAAGGGCTACGTTTAAAAAATTATTGTCTTACACAAGAAGTACCGAGCAGTTGCCATGAGGACTGGATAGACAATTGTGAGATTTAATGTAACTTTTTTGTTTTGCTTTGTTTTTACATATATACAGCATGCAGTAGATAACACTGCATAATGTCCTGCCAAAGTTTTTGTTCATTTGATATATGTTGTGTTTAAATCTAAAATTTACATACGTTGAATATGTGATATCTTTTCCCCTCATTCTATACATTTTAAAGAATTCATTGTTTTGTAAATAAAGATTTTTGTACAGTATACAGCATTATGTTTTTTCCTTAGGCATTAAAACAAGAAAAAATAAATCAAATCAAAATTCTCATATTTGACATGAATTTTGTTTTTTGCTTTGCTTTGTTTTACTTTTAAACTTTAAAAATGAAAAAGATTAGATTGAGTAATGTGGCACAGTTGTTTTTTTAAATAGAAATTCAAATCAGCACCTGTGATTAAAGAATTTCCAGGGTGTTGTTCCAGGGTGTTGTCTTGGCAATCCAGTCGTGTGGCTCAGTTGAAAAATACTTAAGGTCATGTAACACACAACTCAACAACATTATTGATAAAAGCGTTTTGTAAATACTATTTTTAAACTGTTTACGGTATGTGCATAATGTTTTCCAACTATTTCAATACTATAAATCCAAAAATAAAAGCAGTCTATACAAGTTATTAATTTGCATTACTTGTTTTTTAATGAGCTCACTGCTTGTTTAAACAAAAACTTCAAAATGTAGAAATGTGGTCCAAAAACCTTTTACTCGAGGGTTACCTGACAGTGACATTTCTAGTCAAATGCCAATCAATCAATCAACTAATTAATCAAATAATCAACAAATCAAATCAACAAATAACAAATAAATCAATCAATTAATCTATCTATAACCAACAACAGACATTCAGGAAATTAAGTGACCAATCAACTAATTGTGAGTTATTCAACCACCTGACCAGCATACCAGTCAATAACCAATTAATTAATCAACCAACAAAACAACCTATCCATCAGTTATTTAAGCAGTCAGTCAATCAATCAATCAATTAATCAATCAATCAATCAATCAAATTCCTTCACTTAGTTTAAAAGTCCTGATTTCCTGTACCAGTAAATTAACTTTTATACAGTAGCAGATAGATAGATAGATAGATAGATAGATAGATAAATGGATGAATATGCAATAACTTATTAGTAAAACTGACTTTATATCGCTTTATATCAAGTTTCCACCACTGGAGCATTACAATAATATATCCTAAAAGGTTCTGTGATGCCCAAACACCATCAGGCACGTGTGTTTTGCATAAATCCTGACTAATGCAACTTCAGTCCTTAGTGAATTTTGTGTATACAGGTCCAGTAAATGATTTTAGAGTCAGCTAGGGGTCGCTCAGGGTATAGACCTAAAGAGACTTTAAAAAAAAAAATATTTGGAACAGAGAACAGAGATTCGAGATATCAAATGACTGCTTATTCTTTACTCTGAATGTGCATGGGACCGCACCCTTGAAGTAAAGGGTATAAAAACGGTGTTATTCTCACATGCAGACACATTTTCAAAACTATCCTAGGAAGCACTGATTGCAGTCTGCGAATAATTATGGCATCCCAAGGCCTCCAGATTCTCTGTGTTATGCTGTCTATATCAGGGTGGCTGGGGACAATCATCACCTGTATTCTGCCTATGTGGAGAGTGACAGCTTTCATTGGAGCTAACATTGTCACGGCACAAATTATCTGGGAAGGTTTATGGATGAACTGTGTGGTTCAGAGTACTGGACAGATGCAGTGTAAGGTCTATGACTCCATGTTGGCTCTTCCCCAAGACCTTCAGGCAGCTCGAGCCATGGTCATCATCTCCATCATAGTGGGTATCTTTGGTGTGCTAATGGCTGTGATTGGAGGAAAGTGCACCAACTGCATGGAGGATGAATCAGCAAAAGCTAAAGCCTGCATTGTCTCAGGGGTGATTTTCATCATTGCTGCTTTCCTCATCCTCATACCAGTGAGCTGGTCTGCCCAGACCCTTATCAGGGACTTCTACAATCCTCTGGTGTCAGAAGCCCAGCGTCGAGAGTTAGGAGCTTCCCTGTATATTGGTTGGGGATCTGGGGCTCTTCTGCTGCTGGGGGGAGGACTGCTTTGCTGGAATTGCCCCCCAAAGGAGAATCAGGCTTATGCAGCAACCAAGTTTGCCCCAGTTAGATCATTGTCCCCAGGGAGGAATTATGTTTGAGCAACACAGTGCATGGTTCTCATGAGAACTAACAAAAGTGGATTTTTTTCTACTCTATTAACTATGTTCCCTGTAAGGCATGTATTTCGTTTCTTTGGGATCACATATAGCCTTTTTTTTGTTTTGAATTACATGATTATACAACTTTGATAATAATAAGATGGACACTTGTTTTAATAAATGAATATGGATAAATCTGTATATGAAAACTTAGCAATTGAAAATCCTGTTTTTTGGCATTTTGTAATTAAAATTCTTTGAAACAGATTAATATATAAGTCGTCATGTAGCATTTCTCCTGAGATTTATATAAAATATAACATTGTTAAAATATAACATTGCTCTTAGAAATCTATATTCTCAGTTCAATAGCTGTATATGATGAATATGAAGTCACATCATTTTGTCAGGTATGTTCCCTTTGCACACCTTTCCCCTTTTTTAAATAGGAACAAATATAAAATTATAGTAGTGAAATAGTAAAATAGTACAATTGAATCATGAAAAAAAGATATATTGCCTTGGATGAACACTAGAGACTTCATAACTCTATATGGTGGTGCTATAGTGGTTCAGGTAGTTGAGGCTCTGGGTTGCTGATTGGCCAAATACACTGTATTAAAATACAGAAAAAAATAATAAATTCTACTTTCCTATTGTTATAAGTATGTGTTTCTTCAGAGATTAAAATTGTCCTTAAAGAGCACCAATCACTAGTGCATTAGTCATGTGACCAAATGATCCTAAATTAAAACTAAATTACTAAAAGAGTATAAGTGATTTTAATGGGTATGTCACATATTATATGAGATTGTTTTTAGGGACTCTTTCTTGCTGGTGTATATTCACCAGATAGTTAAGGTTGTTAAATAAGGCTACTGTTCTTATCAAATTACAAGGCTGATGTGGTCATTTTTCCAACCCACACTGATTTTATCAAATCTTTGCATATCAAGTAATGTTAGTACTGACAATGCATGACCTTTTTTTTTATCTGCATCAAGCAAGCGCATGTGCTTCACAGCACAATATATTATTCACAAAGGCTGGCTGTGACTGCTGATAATGGGAATAAACTGTATTGTTTAAAATGTCATCACTGCAATGTTTAGTGTTGACTGAATATCCATAACCTGTGATTTTCCCTTGTTCTTCCAGACATGTTAAAGGCACTTACTGTAGGTTTAAAGTTTTTTAAATGGCAAAGCGATTAGTGATTAGCACTGCCGCCTTGCACCTCCCAGGTCTGGGTTTGATTCGCGCCTTGGGTCTGTGTACGGTACATGAAGTTTGCATGTTCTCCACATGCTTGGTGTTTCCTCTGGGTACTCTAATTTCCTACCACAGTCCAAAGACATGCAGATTAGACTGCGTTGCCCATAGTGTGTGAATAAGTGTATGAGTGTGTGGCTATGTGTGCGCCCTGCGATGGATTGACACCCCGTTCAGGGTGTACCCTGCCTCGTGCCTAAGTCTTCTGGGATAGTAACCCTGTATACAGGATGGAGTGATATAAACGATGAGTGAGTAAATGAGTGAGTGAGAGCTGAACAAACAGATGTAACATCATGAAAGCAGTATGCAAATAACAAAATAACAAAATGTACATTTTTTAATCAGATCTGCATTGTGTAACATTGTCAAGTTTTCTAAAATAAGAAAATAAAGTAATAAAATAAACTTTTAGGTCTTAGATTTTAAGATCTTTTTCACTGTGATAAATCAGTGACCTTGACCATGATAACAGTTACTGAACATGAATTTAATGGTATAATTATTTATTTTGATCTATAACATTTTGATTGCATCCCCAACAGATAATACTCCTTTCAGAGCTTATCAACAAAATTCAAAAAGGCAAATTGTCCACACAATATCGTGAGACACTTTGTTGCCTGGAGGCTTTAATAGGTAAGGTCTGAATGAAGTCACGTGGTACAATTAGTCGTAATGATTAGCAGCTTTGCATGATTACCATGCGGTGTATAAAAGGGGCACAGAGGCACACACACCTCATCAGCTGTTTGAGAATTTTTTCTGGTGTTTGACACGCTTTGGTAAACGATGGCGGCTGCTGGTCTGCAGATTCTCGGTTTGATGCTGGCGTTCATCGGCTTGCTCTGTGAGATCATCACCTGCGCTCTGCCCATGTGGAAAGTGACTGCATTCATCGGGCAGAACATCGTGACCGCGCAGACCTACTGGGAGGGCCTGTGGATGACCTGTGTGATCCAGAGCACAGGACAGATGCAGTGTAAGGTGTACGACTCCATGCTGGCTCTGCCTCAGGACCTGCAGGCCGCTCGGGCTCTGGTCGTCATCGCCATCCTCGTGACGCTGCTTGGGGTGCTGGTCGCGACCGCTGGGGGAAAGTGCACCAATTGCATCGAGGACGAGCAGACCAAGGCGCGGGTGTGCGTGGTGGCCGGTGTGTTCTTCCTGGTTAGCGGAATTCTGTGCCTGATTCCTGTGTGCTGGTCCGCTCATACGGTCATCATGGACTTTTATAACCCAATCGTGACGGATGCACAGAAGCGCGAGCTCGGCGCGTCGCTGTTCATCGGCTGGGCCGCTGCGGGTCTGCTGCTGCTCGGGGGCGCGC
>JAOVVB010000020.1:13235991-13251293 GCA_028570985.1 Heterobranchus longifilis | reverse complement strand
CCACTCTAACATACTTCTCTGCCACTCCAGACTTCCTCATACAACACCACAGCTCCTCTCTCGGCACCCTGTCGTACACCTTCTCTAAATTTGAACTCATCAGACCACATGACCTTTTTCCATTGCTCCCAAGTCCAATCTTTATACTCGCTTGCAAATTTAAGCCTTTTTTCAGATTCGTTTAATCAACAGGTGGTTTTCTTATAGCCATACACTTGTTTAGTCGCAATCCTAAATCCCAATCACATTGCATGCGTATAGAAATTCTCTTACTTTCACTTATAAACATGGCTCTGGTTTTCCTGTTGATGTTTCTTTACCATGCCACTTCACCATGTGTAAGTGATTTCCCTTCATGATTTCTTTTCTTCTGACATTTCTTCCACGATATTGACGATTGAGTACTATACTTCCGGGTTTTATAATGTTTCGAAGGGTTCTTAATCCAGTTCCAGAAATTTAAAATCTTAGTTGTTTTGTTTACTTGATTCAGCTCAATAATTTGACGACCTTTTTTTTGGCAGTGTTTTCGAGTGAGTGAGTGCTTTTATATACAGTAAATGTGTCCTTCTGAGCAATCTAAGGGAGGAAGTGAACAATTCAGGGGTATAAACGCATTATCAGTGTTATGTGCACCTCTCCAGGTCCTGATGCAGTATCAGATGACCCCAGAGATGTGGGAAGAGAAGATCACAGCTTGGTATGCTGAACACCGAAATATAGCAAGGTAAAACACCATAATCTTTTTATGTTTTTGTGATTCATGTTAAACTTCAAGGACCTAATGAATATGTGATATGTCTTTGCACAGTTTTGTTAAGTATTATCTAGTGATCATCATTGCTTCCGCAATCAGCAATGTGCCATTGGTTTGCAGAAGACATAAATGTTGGTTAAACTTCAGTACACTTTTAACTTCCAAGCAAATTTCTACAAATTTCTTGTATTAAATAAAATCGCATTCACATATTATCTAAACTATTAAAAATTGATAATTACATTCATACCGTTCTGATATTCTAATCATATATATTCTTTCAGGGATGAAGCCGAGATGGAGTATCTTAAAATAGCACAGGATCTCGATATGTATGGCGTTAGCTATTTTTCAATCACAGTAAGTCATCATCTTATCTAATGGTTTGTACATGCATTGTATATCTAGAATAAACTCTATTAGAAAAATAACTTGTGGCTCTTTCAGCAAAATAAGAGAGACAAGGAGCTCTTGCTTGGCGTTGATGCACAGGGACTTCATATCTACAGCCCCAACAGCAAACTTAATCCCCAGAAGTCATTTCCCTGGAGTGGTATCCGCAACATCTCTTACAGTGAGAAAGAGGTTTGTACCTGTTTCACAAAAACATACCGAATTAAATCTCTACATGGGTTAGTGCTTTTGTGCAGAGCAGATTCAGCATTATAACTGATTGAGTGACCTGGTGGAGCAGGAATGATGTTGAACAGTGCAGTGTTGTGTCCTAATGTACTGTAACACTATAATTTTGTGTATGTGGTACACAGTTTACTATTAAGCCACTGGACAAAAAGAAGGACGTATTTAAATTCTATTCTTCACAACTCCGAGTGAACAAGTTGGTAAGTTATCTGTCCTGTATAAATATCGCTCATGGCACATTTTTCAATATATAAAATGCTGTGTCAAGAAAAAATATATTAAATATTTATATAACTTTCTTAGATTTTACAGCTATGTATTGGGAACCATGACCTTTTCATGAGGCGAAGGAAGGTGGACTCAATTGAAGTACAACAGATGAAGGCTCAGGCCAAAGAAGAGAAGGCTAGAAAAAAGGTCTGCGTCTTGTATTTCTTTTCAGTCTTTATAAAGTCGTAAATTATTATTATTTTTTTTATTTGTTGCAAAATCTCTCCAGAGTTTGTGATGTCGGTTTGGTCAGTCAGCTTTTCATCTTCATTTTCATCTTGTGGGGGTATTTTTTTTGTACTAGATGGAACGTCAGATACTTGCACGAGAGAAGCAGATGAGGGAGGATGCAGAGCGGGCTAAAGAGGACATGGAGCGCAGACTATTTCAGCTTCAAGACGAGGCTCGTATGGCTAATGAAGCCCTGGTGAGAAACTTGCCAACATGCAGAATTCAATGTAATGTGTTTAAATGTGTGCCCTCTGTGTAAAGAGCTTTGAATAAATATTAGGAACATGTGCACAGTTTGCACTAGCAAATCTGGTGGAATATATTTTTGGGCTGTTCTGGTCTATAGACAGAATCTCCATGACTTTGTTCATGCGTGTTGTCAGACTGTCTTATCTTTATCCCTTTACATAGCTGCGATCTGAGGAGACAGCAGACTTGTTGGCGGAGAAAGCCCAGATTGCTGAGGAGGAGGCAAAGCTGCTGGCTCACAAAGCTGCCGAAGCAGAACAGGAGAGACAGAGGCTGGAGGTCACGGCCCTCAAGACCAAGGAGGAGAACAGGCTAATGGAGCAGAAGATGAGAGAGGCAGAGCAGCTCGCTGTAAAACTTGTGGAGCAGTCAGAGAGGAGGTTTACTTTCAGAGCTTTCTCTGCATTTCCATTAAATTTGTTTGTGATGGCATATAGCAGAACACCCAAGAGTGAGTCAGTGTTTGATTTGTGCTTTCCAGGTCAAAGGAGGCAGATCATCTAAAGCAGGATCTTACCGAGGCCAAAGATGCAGAACGCAGAGCGAAGCAGAAGCTGCTAGAGATCACCAAAACAACATACCCAGTAAAACATTAGGGCTTTTGGATTTAATTTGGGTTGTTTTTATTGCTGTTTTTAAGTTCGAAAAGTAAAGTTTAACTTAGGTAGCTGGCATAATAGGTTAATATTAGGGGACAATAACATCCCAAGTGGTTTGCTCTATAGGACATATCGTTAATAGTATTACTTATTTTTTTCTTAAAACAGTAAGTCAGCAAGCAGGCAATATATTGTGCATTCATTTATTTATTCATTTTGCTTCTGATTTTTTATTTTTTTTGGTAGAGGTTGTGGTCTGTTATCAGAATTGTTGGTAAAATTTATACAAGTCAGGTCCTAATCCAATCTAAGATTTGCTTTTTTTAGCAAATGCACAAATCCAGTTGTTAAAATGGGGGGAGTGCTTTGTGCTGTTTTTCAGTTGATAGCTGCATGTTCCGGTCCTCCACCACCACCTGCTCCTGATAATACAGAGATACAGCAGGTCGACATGGCCGCCTCATACCGACTGGACTTTAAAGACTCGGACATGAAGAGACTTTCCATGGAAATCGAACGTGAACGGTACAAATGTGAAGTTATAACGTTAAAATTTTAGTTGAACAGGAACAAGCAGTACCTGCTTTTGGTAGAACGTTGTTTGGGATGTTTTTTATAATTGGTTAGTTATTGGGATACAAATTTGTGCATGTGCGCTATGCATTCCCATCAGGCTGGAGTACATGGAGAAAAGCAAGCACCTGCAAGATCAGCTGAAAGAGCTGAAGTCAGAGATCGAGTCCCTGAAGCTGGAGGAGCAGCAGCAGCAGGCAGGGCTTTACAGCCTGAGGGGCTACGCTGAGCCACCCTACATCCCCCACAGCAATGTAAGCGCCACACACACAAGCCCACGCCACAGCATCAGCAAAGTGCATTCTGTGTAACCTCTAGTTACATTAAATGGGATTCTGTATAACTGGAGTCAGCAGATATTTAAGATTCAGTCTCTGGCAAGAGTTACCTGCGTTTCAATTCTGCCTGAAGTTACTGTTTGAAGTATTGCTTATCTTATATTCATGAGGTATACAAAGGATAATCCACCCACCAGGCATGCGGACACTCCAAGCTATCCAGTCCAGTAGGTTTCACACAGTGTTTGTGACAAAAGTAGAAAAAGCATATTTGAGTCTTTATTGTTTTGTTCATGTGTTTAATCATTTGGTCACTGATACTTATAGCAGCAGAGCTATATGAACGCTTTGTGCTGTATTCTGTTTGTGTTTGTTTCTGTGTTTCCGCATACTTTCATGATTCTGAAAATATCATCTGTGCATGATAATTACTTCACCTCAAAAAATCCCATTTAGATGAAAGCTTTTTTTAATTTTTTTGCAGAAAGGTTTTAGTAAGTAGTTTTTTTTTTTTTTTTTTTTCTGAAACATATAGCTTAGCTATGAAATTAGTTTCTTCCAGCCTAGTAATTCATCCACCCTTGTAAAGTAATAGGCAGTGTTTTATATTTCTACCCAATCTATAACTCCTACTTGTTTCCATGGGCATTCATTGACTGATTTAATGATAAATATTGTGTAGACATTGTGGTAATAATGGTAGGATTGACAGCAATTTTTTTTTTTTTACTTGGAAAATTTCCAACATCTTCTAAACTGTCAGAAGGTCACAAGCCAGTAATGCCAAGCATGGCAAAAAATTGACCTCAATTATGCACGTGATATCATTGTATGACCAAGAGAATGTGTGCACTTGACCACTGAATATATCCTGGTGTAAAGTCTGTGTTCCAGTTCATCCCAGTTGTCTTCAATGAATTTGAGGTCAGGGCTCTGTGCAAAAAAACGTCTTTTTTGAGCTCTCACAGAACACTACACAACCTTTAGGGCATTGTGTTGTAAAACTGTGTCATTCATGATGAAGAACGGGACAGCTTATATTCTGGTTTGAATTCAGACAACTGGGTTTTTAAAGATGGCTCTCTAGTACTGTACATTACTCCACTATCAGTCTACTAATCTCACAGATGTATAAATATGCAGACAATACCAGGACCCTATCCTGTTAGGCCGGATCACACCAATTACCAAGGTCTTAATGGTTTTGGTTGTTTTCAAAACTCAGGTTTTAGTGACGGATAAAAAATTCTGACTGTGTGCTGGTGTTTTGCAGAGGAACTCGGCCTACATGGCTCAGATGGCTTTCTTTGAGGAGGTGTGAGTAGACAGAAATCTGACAAGGAGGAAGGAGGTGAAGAATTGATCACTACAGTGGGCGACTCTCATCAGGGAATGTACAATATCAAGCACGGAATTTCAATCGCACACTCCTGCGCCGAAGACTTCAGGGTAAAAGTGCCTTTAAATCTTTTTACTGACAGGTTTGGAATCACAAACTGAAAGTGCTATGCACAGAACAACACCAGATTTACTGTAGTTGATAATGGGATGTCTTTTCAAGCAATTCATTTTTGCCATGTCAAATCCTTTTATTTCTTTATAAGACTGTATCCTAAAATTAGCTTTGGGATTTTTTTCCCCCCCCACTGTATATTTCACTAAGGAACAGTACACTTGGTAAATTCAAGTTCAGCTGATGTGTAGCTGTTCAAAACCAGCCTTTTCATTTTATTGGTGCCACATTTCCTGAAAAAAAAAAAAAAAACCTCTTGCACTAGTACCTTTTTCAGGTTTATGTACTGTTTGTTACTAATACAGAGGTGAATTAAGAAGCATGTTGACAGGATAACACTACACAGCCAGTCTAACAGGCCTGATGCATTACAGTTCTGGCAGCTCATTTTTAGCATTACTGTTTACCCACCTCTCTTAGAGGACATGGGACCTGGCCTGGTACACTTTCTGGATCAATGTTAAAAGATTTGGCATTCAAGCCACTACCGCAGTTCTATCCTTTTAGATGGGCTTGAACATCTTATTATTGTTGTTGAGGATAAGACTAATCTGACAGAACCAAGCCCTTATCATATGGTCTAGGAAAGTTCTCTAGACTATAAGTCTTTTTTTTTTTCTTTTTTTTTCCCTAGTAGACTTTGCAACTTTCACAGCGAACAGAACGGGTTTGTGTGTGTGAGTGAAACACACTTTTGTTCTACAAGAAATAAAATGCACCAAGGAGTGCTGTTGTAAGCAAATATTTTATGAAGGAATGAGTGTTCAGCTTGTACCACAGTAGTTTCCCAGTTTTGCAATTTTTGTGATTTCAATAATGAAATAATTGTTGTTAATCAAGGTCGGCGAAGTTACCTTATATGGTTCTTCACCTATCAAGGCTAATAATTTTTTTTTAAATTGAAACAAAAACACACAACGCTGAAAGCACATTTATTTAAACATAAGAATGTGCAGTGTTAGGTCTGATTCTGTGGCACATCTGATATGCACGTCCTTTTATAAGTTGTTACCATAGAAACAATGGCATATTTATATACACAGATCAGCCATAACATGACAACGCAAAACATTATGCCTAGTATTGTGTGGGATCCCGTTCTACCACCTGTGCAGCTCGGCCCACTTAGGGCGCGACTCCACAAGACCTCTCAGGATGTGCTGGGATTACTGACACCAGGATGTGATGTCAAAGTTAAAGTTTCATAGTTATGTGTTGTTCATTTTATGGCTGATCGGGGTGTTTAATGAAACATTTTACCAAATTTAATTCTTCAGAAGTTACAAATGGGATATTTTCATGACTTCAGCAAAAGCAATACTAGACTACAATACAGAAACACTATCAGGACAAAAAGTAAACCACACTTCACTATAAAGGACAATTTGTTTTTGAAGTGGTGCCTTAAAAACAGCATTGTAAGTCATTATGTAAAATAAAAATGCCTGGTACTGTATGTATGCATGCCTGAATTGGTCCAAATGTGCAGCTTTAAAAGTGTGCTTTCATATGATCTAAATGAACCATTTCAATTTGAATAATTTAAAAGCAGCGTCACTCATTCATGTTTAATTGGTTATGGCACTACATTTTCTTTACTTTGCTCTGTTTTCTTCTTGTCAGTGTTGCAACTGTTCTCATATTGTGCTTTAAAAAATGACATCTTTATTTCATATAATTTATCCTGAAATCCAATTTTTCTTTTTGTTGTTTTTTTTTTTTTTTTTAAACAAGTGGTGGCAGTTTCTCCATTTCAGAATGTTGTTGATTTATGCAATTTTTGTAGATGTTTCTTGGTATGTGCCTGGTCATAAAGAAACTGCATGATTATTAGATATGAATTTGGAATTTTCATGCACTGATTAAAGTGGTTGGAAATGTTTGTCCTTTAGTAATAAGATTTAAACGGTTTTCACATGATTCAAGCTGCTTTAAATTTGAAAATTCGACAATTCTCCATTAACACATGTAACACATAATCCTAATGTCATTGTACGTAGTGAAAAACATTCCTTTGTTCCTAATTCATAACCTTATGCAATGCACAGAAGGCAATTATTCATGTTTTAATGAAACCTGCCCGTTTTTGGCCACGTGTCAATCTCTAATTTATCATTATCATTTTATTAACTACAGATCATAAGTGCCTTGTGTTTTTGTGTAAGATGTTTTTTGGGTTTTTTTATGTTTCAAAATGTTTATACAAGTTCAGTGCCGCGTGAGTTGCAGTATTATAGCCTTTGTTTTGAACCTGCCGTAGTTTACAATTGACATTTTGCATACATTTTGATCCTTTTAACCTAAGTGACTTGCATGTGAGGCAGCAGAGCCAAACAGCAGCAGTCTGGCAGTGTGTGGATTTGAACTTATAACCTTCTGGTTTTCTGCACAAAGGCTTCATCGTTGAGCTGTTACACATACTGACACCTTTTATATGGTGTTGTGAATTGAAAACTAATTCACCAATAAACTTTTTTTACAAAAAAAAAAGGCTTTAGTGATGTGTGGTCATATCATTCTCCACTCACATGAACCTAAAGGTTCTCAAGTCTTCCTTTAAATCAAGGTATGTGTGTCTCTGGACTGTTTTTAAGCTAATCTTTAAAACAAAACAAAAAAAGGAAATATCTTCGGACTGACCAACCCTCAATCTTGCTTCAAAGCCATCCCAATTTGGTGAAAAAAGCTATGTCCATGGCAAGCCTGTAATGGAAATCATTTGGCTGATTCTCAATAGGATGGACAGTAAAAGCTTAATACGAAACATTTAACACTAAAGGTTTTGTAAAAATAAAGCTGTAAACATTTTTAAATTCCCACACAGCAATATTTCTAATTTCTACCTAAAGAGGGCAGAATTAAGCAATTTATTTCAGCACAGGATGCGGTGCATTCATTTCTTAAATTTAACTAATATCCCAGTGTTCCCTGTTTTTTAGCATATGATATTTGGAACACAGCATCAGTGTTACAACACACCTCTGTTTCTCTAGACTGTCTTCACAAGCAGGCTGTGTGGTATATAGTTTCAAGTTGAACACTGGGTATGTTTGTAGATGACCGTTTCAGCCTATACTTTTTTTTTCCAGCATGGGACCATTCTTTCACTTCATAAAATAAGTGCTTATTGTGTAGTTACAATAATTATAAAATGTATTAATCGAAAAATAAAATAGATGCATATCTCCAATGCGAGAAACCAGATCATATTTAAACATTAAAAAATTTAACTTGTACTGTAGATTGATTAACCATCATATGAAACATTGTAGTACTGTATTTCTCTGATTTGGCTTACGACTCATCAAAATCAAAAGTCCAGTATGGTAAAATATTTAAGAAAGGATTTACAAGACATTCTAAAAAACCTGTGGTAATTTCTGCACTCAATACTTGTATGTAGCTTCTTTAGCAAAAATTACTGCATCAGTGCAGCATGGCATGGTGGCAATCAGCCCCTCCTCCCCTCAAAATTACATGTTTCCACCGAACCACGTGGCACCAGCCGACCGCATCTTTTCTAACTGCTCGCTCACGCATCATTAGGGGCGGCGTAACACACTCAGGACAGCGCTATCTGCTCCTTCCACTTGCATGAACTCATAGACGCCCGTGATTGGCTGTAAAGCCACGATTAATGTGGGAGCACGAAGTACCTCTCATTCTTCCCCTCTGAGAGAGTTTGGCCAGTCAGCTCTCTCTAGGCCTCCGGCTGCGAGAGGTTACAGCATCACCCGGAATTGAACTCGTGATCTCTGGATGATGGGGCGAGTACTGTCATCTTCCTCTTGACAAAACTTCATAGATTCTCTATAGGTTTCGTGTCTTGTGAGTTAAATGGCCAAGATGATGGTCATCAACCCAGTTACTGCTAGTTTTGGCACTGTGGGCAGGTGCTAATCCCTGCTGGAAATAAGCATCTCCAGAAACTTCACACTGGACTTCAAGCAGCTTGGATTCTGTGCTTTCCCACTCTTCCTCCAGACTCTGGGTCCTTGACTTCTAAGTAAAATGCAATTTACTTTCATCTGACAAGAGGACAAGAGGACTTTCAACCACTAAGCAACTGTCCAGTTCCTCTTTCTCCTCAGCTCAAGTAAACTTTTTCAGAGATTGTTTCTGGTTTAGCCGTGGATTGATACCAGGAACTGCAACAGTTAAAGCCCATTTCCTAAAGACGTGTGTACTTGGTGGCTCTTAAAGCCTTTCAATCCTTGTGAAGTTCTCCCAAGTTATTCAATCAGCTTTGCTTAGGCTGTTTACTGAGGCTTTGGTCATCCTTTCTTCTTCATTTTCACATGAATATGTTTTGATACAGCACCGTCTGAGTCTTACCCTCATTTTGTAGGGTTTTGTATTTTGTGTAGATAATGGTCTTTTGCACAAGTCAGTAGTCTTCCCCATGAACTGTATGCCTTAATCATTGAAATGTAAAAAAAAAAGCTTTAAATATTTCATATGGCATGTAATGAATCTATAATATGTAAACATCTGTGAAAAATAAGTTTGAAAAATAAACTTTCACTATATTCGAATATTTTTTGAGATGCACTTTATATTGCAATAAAATATTTAAACCATCTCATAAAAACAAGTTTTTGTTTTATTATTGAAATCCTTGTTGTGCCTATTTGCTCATAAGTAGTATTAAATTGTTGATGTCCTTCCAACAAGGAGATCCAGTAGGGACAGAATAAATACAGTGAGAAGTTGGAGAATTACAAAGCTATGAGGTTTAAAAACAAAAACAGTGAGCTGATGTAAAACATAAAAATTTAAGAGTACAGATTTGGCTGGGTTTTTTTTTTTTTTTTTTAAAGAGTGGACCATACAGTACTTACTGTACAGTACCTGAATGATTCTGATTAGTAAACCATTTTGAAGTTGCATGAAAATCTTTCCTTTCCATAACCTGGGTCTGCAGTACTTCAGTAGATCATAGAGAAGGATCTGGAGCATACAGTATGGGGACAGACAATCCATAATGTATGATGGTGCTCTGGCAAACTGACAGCAGGACATTACAATCTATCTTGAAATAAAATGGGGGCCAATGTAATATCAGCCAGGGCTGGTGTAATACTGTATATTTGTGTGTACCTGCAAAAACCCCTGCCTGTCAATTAGATTATTTGGTATATTCTCAGAAAAATGCCTTAAACTCCATCCATCTATTATCTATGTTGTTTATTCTGTGTAGGGTCACAGGGGGGCTGCAGCCTGTTCCAGGGAACTCAGGGAGGCAGTGTACATTCTGGTTGGAGTGCCAGCCTATCACATTTGAACCTCAAATCCTCCAATATAAATGTGTATGAGATCCTGCATGTATGAGATCCTTCAGTTTGGTAACCATTAGGTTTATTTTATTTTTATTTTATTTTATTTTATTTTTTTTTTTACCTAAGTAAGGACTGGTGGTCATTTTAAATGTGAAGGCTAAAATCAAATATCTACAGTCAGATTCATGGGTTTTGGAACAAACTTTTTTTTTCTGGCATTTGGCCTCTGTACACCACCACACTGAATTTGAAATGAAACACTTTTCAAGATGTGAGCAAAGTCAAGGTTTTCAACTTTAATTCAATTGGTGTACCAAGTGTGGCATTATCCATTAAGGAATTACATTTAATTTCTATACACACACGTTGGGGATCCAAAAGTAATGGAACAGGTGGCAACGACAAGCCTGTTGTGGCATTTTCTCTCATTATTCCATGACGTATTGAGATAAAAGGCGGTTTTGAGCGTCACATTTACATTTGGTAGCTGTTCACTTGAATGAGGTCGAATGATGTGTCCATGCAAGTGAAGTAGGCTGAAAAAAAAACCTTTGTGAACTAGAATAATGCCCACCTTCCTTGTATCCAACTGTATATCACTTGCACTATCAGCCTAAATCTCAGGGGTGCTTATCTCTGTGTAACCATCACACATGATTGTGACTGCATGAATCTACAATCAGGCTAGAAATAGATCAACTCCAACCTCAATTCTTTATTCTGTGCATTTTTTTTCTGACAATTTTTGGTTGGGGTTTACCTCAAGAATCCCAAATAACCAAGTTTATGTAAACTTAATATGGATGCTAAAAATGAAAACTTGTTTTCATAGTTATAATCATTTAATTTAAAAACAGGGAGACGCTATGTCATGTTAAGTATTATAATAATCAATTTCTACTTACAATTTATGTGTAACAGATTAAAGATTGCTTTAATGTTTGTACCTGAGAAAAGATACTCCAGCCTCCAGATTAAGTAGCGTTTTGTTTCCTCTTCTGCAGGTGTCACTTTATTTGCACTTTTCTTTCTCAAGCAGATAAGATATGAAATTAAGCTTTCATAAATATTTCACAATTTAGAAGATGTAGTGGCTTTACCTGGATTTTCACCTTTTTATATCCTTGTATGTAAATTAAAATTTCAAAGTCCTTTTGATGTTTTTTTTTGTATCAGGAAAAAAGTTATATGTGTGCAGTAAGTTAATACGTGCTTAGATATATCAAACACTATAAAAATATAAAAATGCACCAGAGAAATGTTATGCCTTGTAATCTTTTAAATAAGTATGCAAATGAAATTATAATCTGTCTACTAATCAGTTAAGGCCAGTTGCTTAGTAAGTTGAACAGAAGCTTTTTTTTTTTTTTTTTACTGTTTTTATAGCCATCTGGTACAAAATTGCAACCATCTGATGAATCAAAATGTTGATTTTTCTTCATTATATGCTTATAATGTTACATAAATTTACTCCAGATGGCATGGTGACACGGTGAGTAGTGCTCCTGCCTGCTGGATTGATGACTCTGAATATTTAATTTATAGGTTCCTATCTAGTGTATTTATATTTCTGTCTTGAACTCAAGGGCGCTTGGCACTGGATCTACTCCAACCAAAATAATATTTATTATTATTATTATTATTATTATTATTATTATTATTATTACAGATTCTTCCTCTCTACACTCTGTGTGGTTCCAACCTCAGCGTGCTCGTCCTGTGCTTGTTCTTCATCTTACAAATGCTTTCCTATGGGTGTTTATTATTATTCTAGTCCTGTCTCTGGGTTTATCCTGTTATTACTTTTTTAGCACATTGTGTTCACCTGTTTTGTATTACCCCTTAATGAATTTGTCTGTTATTTTAGTTTTATTGCAAAGCCTTATCACGTGTTTATTGTCTTATTAAATCTTGTTCTGTGCTTTGTTGTTCTTCCTGGTTTCGACCCTTACCTGCCTGATGATTATGGATTACCCCAGTTTGCGGCTGTGTCCCTGTGTACTGTATTGAATGTCATGATGGATTATGACGTAATGAAACATCCTAATAAAAGCAAATTCACTTGCACTAGCATCCTGCTTCATCAAAATGCAAGTTGCACAGCCTGCTCACTAAAGACATATAAGAGAGACGCACAAGAAGGCTGTCATGCAGAGTAAAGATTTTTTGGAATGGTGGTCAACAACCAAAAAAATTCACAGGCTTCTTTTTCTTTTCTTTTTTTTTTCTCTTCTTTTACCTTCATGGAGGGCAATACCCAGGGTCAAATCTTTTCTAAGTTCCACATTGCAGGAAATGTCAGCAAAATGCCAAATGTTTACTAAATCAATTGCTAAATTTTAATCTCCGTCATATTATATTTGCAATTGCTCAGACTCCAGTTAAACTGTTTTATTTGACTTTTTTTTTTTTTGAACAGGCCAACCTAATTGATCTATTTACTGTATACCTGAATTACATTACATACAAGGGGTGTTCAAGTCAAACAAGTACTTTTGATGAAATATCACGTGAATTTGTCATGAAAACCTATTGGGATTTACAGAAGACTTCAAGTAGAGTACGGTGATGAGATTCTTAGCCTCAGTGGTGCAAACTGAAGGCCGTACATCGGGAACGATGATCTGGACCGAGGTGGCATGAAGCCGAGATGGCATTGCATGGAGCCCACTACAGCCCACTGGAACTCGTCCTTCATACAGTCCAGACATTTCTACCAGTGAAACACTGGGATAAGGTCATTAGAGTAGCAGGAGATTATATATAGAAATAGAAATAGTTCTTACTCTAATAACTGTGCTCTGCACGGAATCAACAGTCCCGGTTTGACTTGAACGCCCCTCATAATACAATCAATAATTTAAAACTGAATAAACATTAGACCTCATTTATCACATTTTTAGTAAAGCTGTGTGCAAAGGTTTGCATAAGCCAAATTGGTTTGAGACACTGATTTTCTTTGTACTCCCATGCACATGTTGATGAATGCTGATTACCTCGTGAGTTACTGTACCAGGTCCCTGCATGCTACTGCTGATTTACATTTGCTGACACCCCAAAACTCCATAAAACGCAAAGCACACACAGCTAAAATGACACACAAATGACAGTTTCCAAGATATACATGAAAGTTGACTCACTTATATGTCAGTACAAATTTAGCTTATTTAGCAGCATAAAATAATAACTGTGCTTCTAAAAATGATCAAATGTGATCAAACTTTACACTGGGTTACTAACTAACTGCCATCAGTCAAACACTGTTGGAGTGTTTTTTTTTTAACCAAATTAACCAAAATATCTAAGAAACATTGCTCTTTAGTATACAATTTATATTATATAAAATATACAGTATATTAGTATATTAATAAGAAATTGATATGATTGGAAATTGATCAGTTGTGGTCTACTTTATTTTTTATGCGTACGATTACGTAGACAGGTAGGTATGATACAGGTATTTTACGGAAATTACAGAATTTCGATGAACTCCAGATGAACTTCTGAATAAATCTGTGAATATCCAGCTTGATACATGACTGAGGCCCATGGTGTTTATTTATAGCCCACTAAGACACCTGTAGCCTGTACTGTACATCTCTAGATACCATTCCTGCTACTAGCTGGCTGGGTTTGCTAGCAATAACACTACATTTTGAAATGAATTTACAATGCAACAATTGCCTTCAAATACATTTGCATTTAAGTAAGTAATTAACAGTAATTACGTATTAGTATTAATTGTAATTAATTAGTAAGTAAGCAACCTTTGTACCATGGGCATGTCCGATAGCTGTTTTAGATCCTATGTAATATGCATAACATAGTGTCTCCTGAGAGTTAAAACAAAAATGTAAATTATGGCTATCGGCAAAACTTGCTGAGTTCTCCTGAAAACCAATTTAGTTGATTGAGTGATCTTGAAATGTTCCACATATGAGACTAATTCTCTTCCTTTAATATCAGGATGTAAATAGATATACAGTATTTTATGATGGAATGGTTCTTGCCTGTGATGTGTTTAATACCAATATATATTTTTTTAACTTTGAGACTAGTTTATACTATGTAAATAATAATGCACTTGCTGATGTCACTATTTTATCATTAATTATTGAGGCTTAATAATGAGCCACCCATCCGTTTTGTGTTATCAGTTCTTCAGACAAAAGGCAAGTGTCTCCTTCTTTCTCGTGGCTTGCCAGGCTAAATTGTGTATGGATTTTTCTGTCCTAGTTTCTGAGCTGATGTGTCCTCAGGTCCCATAACACATGTGTTGATTTTGTCTTTTCTTGATGCAGTCTTACAGTCTCAGATCGACCCATCTCACCAGGGACCGTGAAGTGCTTGCACGTCTACTCAGGCAGCAGCTGAATAGAGCAGGTCCTTAAGGAGCATGCTGGGAATGTGAAGCACATGAATGTTTTTTTTTCTTCTACTCTATGTAGGTGGTTTGTGCAGTTTTTAATAAAGCTCTGGACTTGCATTATGAACTGGACACATTGCTATGATTTGGTTTTCTGACGAGAATATTTTGCAGATGTTTGCGCTAACAGGGACATTAATGACATGGTAATTATCACATCAATTAGCATCAGGTTTGCAAGTCAAGAAAATTTTTTCTTTGCATTCCAGTTATTAATAACTCCTACAAACATCTTAACTAATGTGCTATGAAGTGATGGGTTCACCTTGTGAAAGAAAGCAAAAAATCATCATTAACTAATTTCTCCAACCACTAAGCCATTTGCTTTTTTATTACCCTATCAGCCATTAACTGAAGAAATCACAGGCATCAATTAACAACTTTTTGTCTTTAAGGTCATCTCAGGTCATCCTCATTATTATTATGAATATGTATGGAGGCCTGGGTGGAGCAGTGGCTTAGCGTATAGCACTTTAAATTAAAGT
>JAOVVB010000020.1:13189772-13203934 GCA_028570985.1 Heterobranchus longifilis | reverse complement strand
GTTCCGTGATTTATGTTCTATTCTGAATAAAATATTAGAAGTTGGCACCTCCACATCATTGCATTCAGTTTTTATTCCCGATTTGTATAGTGTCCCAACTTTTTTGTAATCCGGTTTGTATTGTAAAATACAGTGCAATGATTTTTTTTTGTTCTTTTTTATATACAAAAAGTAAGAAAAGAAATAATTTTTAAAAAGCAGAAAATGTCTTAGGTCGATTTTATGTGATTTTTTTATAAAAGTACTCGGGTTGTAAATTTTGCTAAAAGCTCAAATCGATTGTTGATGATATTAGCTTTTTGTGAAACACATGCTTTACAGAACAAAGTTGTGTAAAACATTAAAAGCCTGTAAGCTGGATACAAATGACTTCAAAAAGTTACCAGATATTCAAGTGTAATAGGTTCCCTGTTTAATTTTGGATGAGGCTTGTATATTGTTAATGTTGTCCTGCTCCAAGAAGATCTATGGTCACTAGTTACTGCTACAAGCCTCTCTTTTTTCTCAGGAACGTTTGCATATGTAAGAAAAACAGTCCAGTTTTCAATTAAAAGATTGGCCTTTTTTGGTCTGATATATTAAACATACCAGTGGAAGACAGATTTCTTTGCTTCACTCTCTTTATTCATTGCAAATCATTTGTGTGGCATGCACATGTTTTAAAGCCTAATAACTGAATTGCCTTTCTCAAGGGCAAAGCAGCAGCTTAAGATTTTTTCTCCAAGTTGAATCCTAACAGATCAGTTTAAACGGTGGGTGTGGAAGTAAATAAACAGATGGACTATGGTGAGAGCGTGAGTGGATTAGTGACGAGGAAACTCAGGCATTCATATTTGCTTCACAGCTCGGGATGAGAGCAGGCTGACAGTGAAGGGTTACACTCTTCTAATATAGTGTGACTTTGCACACAATCTGCCCAAGGTTTCAGCTAAACTCCAGTCATTCTCATACATAAATCAGTGTTAGTGAGCCTTATACACAGAGGGGGGAAAAAAGGTGTTTTTCATCAAGTTCAAGTAAAGCATGCTGTTAAATCGGTTTTATATATTTCAGAACATTATTAACGTCCATGCCAAGGTTTTTGTAGTCCCAAGCTGTCATATTCATTCAAACGTAAGATTACATTGATAACATGTGTGAAATTTAACAGTTTATCCATTAACATGCTCTTGTCTTTGACTGAATTCTTAAAGTACTTTTCTATTTTTAAATTTTTCCAAGTTGTCATGCAAGGTTTCTTTTTTTCATTTTATATATAAAAGAACTGTTTACTCAAAGGAATTCTGTTAAATCCTCTCCATCTCAGTTAAAGCCCATTAACAAAATTGCAGTTTTGGATTAACTGTAGTGGAAATTCATTTGCTGCTGCTAAATAACACTTTTTTTTAATAGTTTGGACATCACAATCTGTGCAGTCTCACAGCAAAGGAAATCAGCTTTAAAATTAGCACTCATGAATCTTGTCCAACTCACACCACCAGAAGCACGAAATTAGAGCTGTGTATTAGAGGCATGAGGATGGTGTTTCCTTCATGAAGGTCACGTGTCCATGTTATATCCACAATGTGTTGCATTATTCATTTGTAGTCACCTTCAGATGCTACATTAAATGTCTTTTTTTTTCTTTCTTTTTTTTGGCTCTTTAAATACATAACCGTTCTATTTTATTAGATAGAAACACTCTGAGTTAAAGGTGCAATTGTCTTTTTTGTTATAGTGTCTTAATGGAGCAAATAACCTTGAAAAATATGCAGAAGATGATTTTAAAAATATTGTTGTGCACTTCACATCCATCTCATGCTAAAAGTAAAATACGTATCCTGTCAGCAAAAAATTTCACTGCGCCGATGACGTTTGCAGAAAAACTGGAATAAGCGTTGATAGTGCTATTGCAAAATAAAAACTTATATATATATTATAAATAAGTATTTAAAATTAAACTGTTTGAATGGGTGGCATTATATAACACATCAGGGAGATATACTGTATTTTTAACACCTAAAAATTTATTTGTGTTAAAGCTTTGGATGAAACACCTTCAAAGATATGTATAAAATGAGTAATAACTGTATCCAGTGCCAGTGCAGATAAAAATTATAAGTCAAGTTAAGATTATTTATATTGTACAACCTGACTTGGACTAAACAGCTATATGGCCATAAGAAAATGACTTGTTAGTGAGGCTAATCAGAAAAAAAGACTTTGATTTGCTAGAGAGCAGAAAGATTGGACTTGAAATTTAAAAAGGTCATGTATTCTGATGAGTTCAAACTGACTCTATTCCAGAGCGATGGATGCATCAGGGTAAGAAAGAAAGAATGAAGTGATGCACCCATCATGTATGATCTGGGGTTGCTTCAGTTGGTCAGATCTAGGCTCAGCAATGTTATGTGACAATAAAATAAAGTCAGCTGATGACCTAAATGTTGATGATTGAATGACCAGGTTATTACATATATGGAGTACGTCGTCCCTGATCGCAACTGAACTGAAGCAATATTGTACAGAAAAATGGGACAGATTCCTCTGCCACAATGTGAGAGACTGATAAAGTTATATAGGAAATTATTCCTTCAAGGTATATCGACAAGCTTTTGAATCATAGGGGGGTGGGTTTTTATTTGAATAATACTGAAACGCACAATGATCAGTTGATTTTTATGTAGATTTTACACATACATTTAAAATCAAAAACTCATTTTTGAACATGACTGTATATTTATTTATTTATTTATTTAATCATATCTAATAAAGCTTATTTTTACTGACACATGTTTTCTGTTGTTCACAATATTTGGAACATTAATCACACTACATACATAAAATTTGCAATACATTTACAATTTGTATTAAAAACACTCACCTAACCTTCTCCTTGGCTTTTAAAACATTTATACATGTCCTACCCTTAAAAAATAATCATTATTTTATGTGACAACATAAAATTGACACCACATTTAGTTAGAATTAATAATAAAATATGCAACAGTCTATACAATATCAATAAAACTGCATTTAGATATTCACATTTTAAGGGTTCTTGTGAATGCCATTGCACTACTTTCCTGAAATTTGAATAGTGTCCTAAAAGGAATATATTAACTATAAATAAAACCTCATTAAAAAATAATTTAAAAATAATAATAATAAAATATATATATATATATATTATACACCAAAGATGCTCATTAAGTCTACGAAAAGCACAATGAGACCAATTTACTTCATATTTACTTCATTTATATTCAATTATATTTAACTCATCAAGTTTGCTTTTATGACTAGATATAAGAAGTGTGCGTGACTAATAGAATTTAAACCTTTTGCACAAACTGGGAAAAAAATGTTGAATGTTACATTAATACATTATTGGCTTCAATATTTTTTTGCATCCCTAGAGGAATATTTATTCCAAATATGGGACATGTCCTCATAAGCTTCTTTTAATTTAGTTTTGTGAAAAATCTGACTTTGTGTTCACATGATTATCCTCTTCATCTTACTTGCAGGGTGCACCACACCCTAAAGTTGTTTTACCCATTGTTGTCTATCAATCAAACAGCTTAAAAGTACATTTGTTTTCTTTAGTGCCACTTTGTGGCCAATTGATTTGCAACTTGTTAGACCTTTTCCTAATGATGCCTTGCATGTGTACATGAAATCATACACATCATAAATTATATGATGATTGATTACGCTTGCTAAATATTGATTTAGCTTGTGGCCATGATTTGATGTATTAAGAGCATTTAATGAATATGGGACACACCCCATAGGTTTGGCCTATCAACTGTGTTTTGATTAATCATGAGGGTCAGTCAATTGGTTCATGAGAAGTCAAAGAGTAAAATCGATGTGATAGCGCCACCATCAGGTCAACCAGGGTCATTTTACTTCCAACTTTCTTCCTTTAAACTGGGCATGGGGAATATATTTTGTAATTCCAGGTATTACAGTCTCTTATCCTATACTTTTAAGGCAGGGAAATAAAAAATAAAATAAAAAAATATTATTATTATTATTATTATTATTATTATTATTATTATTATTATTATTATTAATAATAATAAGAATAATATTATTATTAATAATAATATTATTATTATTATTATTATTATTATTATTATTATTTAGCATGATAGATCATTTCTAACTACCTTAGCAAAATGATAAATTATGAGCAACTCAGTTTAACACAAAGGTAATAATAATATATTACAATATAGTTCATGATTGATGCATGGCTTATGAAATAAGGATACATAGAAATGTGGATATATCTGGGCCTCAGGCCAAAACCTAACATCTAAACATCTTGTGAGTGGGATTTGAGCCTGCCTGATCTTGTGTTCCTCAAACACATGGGATTCTATTTATATCTCAGTGTAATATTACATAACCCATAAATCAGATCATACTATTAGCAGGCCGTTAACAGTGCTAGAATATTATGGGCTAAGATAAATTGCTCATATTATCAAAGCAAGGACATTTGGTCCTGTTTTCCCTTGCTGTTGATTGGGCTCTTTAATCCTAATCCAGAGGAAGTCAATACATCAAATTGAGACAATGATTACAATCTAAAAGTAATTTTCAAAGTGATTGGTTTCCTTTATTTATCTCATTATCTTTTTAATTAAAACACATTGGGTCCTCCCACTTAAACACCAACTGATCCCATGCCCATCAAGTTTCTCTCCGTTTCAGATGCTAAATAAAATTTTTGATCCTTAATATTGACGCTATTAATCAGTTTATGCTCATAATAGTTAAACAATATAAGCAGTAACAGATTCCACAGCTGTTCTAGTTTTTTTATTTGAGATTCTAGTACTTAACATTGTAAATGGCTGACCATTTACTTGTGATAGTTTAGATTATATATTTTATATATAAGGAATAAAACCTAATATGCTATTACAGAAAAAATGTATAATGGGGCCTGATGGTGTAATGGGGACTTGCTCATACCATTCAAACACCCTAAAATGTTTTAAGCCTCCTATGCCGGAGCAGTTCGCTTCTCTCTTGGTAATTTTCCCCATGTCAGTAAACTGAAGGGAACACCTTTACTAATGGGTGTTACAGAGCACAACCACTAGAGACTCCTTCCAAAACTGCTAAGTAAACATCTCCATCAGTATCAGCAACTACACACTGTGAATTAGGTGTTACAATAGAAACTGTCATGATTGTGCTAACTATTGTCATAGTTGGTGTTAAAGAAAATTCATCAGTACCTTCTGACCAATTAGAATGAATAATTCAGCAAGATTGCTGTCAAACAGAAGTGATGCATATCTCCTTTCAAATTTGTTATGCTGTACACTGAATGCCGTACAGAAGCATTCACATGGAAATATAAAGTGCCTGTCAGATGGCAGCCTGTAAGATTCTGAAGCTTTTGGCCAGAAAAGTGTAAAACAAAACAAATTATTCATGAGCTGTAAAAGAAGCACTTAAGGCTGAGGCCAAGAGTATCATGCTGTTATAAACCCATTTGGGGTATTGTCGAGCGATGGTTTTAATTACAGTCTTGCAGTATGCTCCATTATATTACAGTATCTTCTTGCTGTTATTTCTCCTGCAAGACAATCTAGTGCCAAACATCCAGACAGTGCTGTTGTGGGCAGTGTCATGTGACTTCTTTGACCCATAGAGTTAATTAACTTCCTGACTCTCGCCCTGTTCTCAAGATCACAATCAGGTGGAGATTTCAAAGCATGCTTGCAATTTCCCTGCGAGTGCCACAGCCAAGTGGTCTCAAGGTCAAGGTAAAAGGAGAAATCTCTTTTTCAGAAGAAGCAGACACAAAACAAGGCGAGTGTCCAGATTGATATGATTTGAATTCCTGTATGATGTTAATGTTTTTAAAAATGGATGCATGTACAATTTTTACTGATATGGAGAGTAGTAGCTCCATATCAGGCAGGCAGCTTTGGTGTGATAGCTAGCAGTACCAGTCTACTTGTACTGTACATTAGTTTCATTTTTATGGCTTGATCTCAGCAAACGTTTGTTCTCGTACCCTTTCGAAAGTCAAAACTTCACAATTCTAAACATTACACTCACACAGGCAACACAGGATGTCCAAATAACTTTAGGAGATAAAACATGAAAAGCTGTAAAAGGATTTTTTGGGAATTGGTGGGTTTCCACCGGGTGCTCTGGTGTCCTCCCACAGTCCAAACACATGCATGTTTTCAAATTGCCCATAGTGTGTGAGTGTGTACGTTTGCGTGCCCCGAGTCTACTGGAATAGGCTCCAGGTCTCCTGTGACCCTAAATAGGATTAGCCATATAGTGAATGATTGAATGCGAATTTTATTTTGGGTTTTTAGGAGTCCTGCTGTGAGTCACATTACCATTACTCTGAGAGGAAATACACTGTGGATACTGTATTAGGCCATGTGTTGTAAATGTGTCTATAGTAGCAGTTACACATTTTTTAAATGTTCTGATGACAGTGAAAGTGATCTTTACCGGACTACAAAATAACGACTTGACTTTTGGTGATGTCAGTAGATGGCATTTTGTTAGATCAATATGTATGTCCTTAATTTGCTCCTATCTCCTTATCTTGGCAGTTTCTGGACATCTTAAATTATGGACATAACCTTGTATTTGGTCAAAGGCAAAATGATACAAGAGCATTTTATATTTTAAAAATATTTTCTTGTTGTATGTGTTTCGTATTTTAATTCTTTTTAGTAATTCTTTGGTAAAATGTTAGGACTGCCAACAATTCTTTTAATCATGTTATGCAATGGGTAGCATCTCATTTCTTGAACAACCATGTCAAAAGATATGTGCCAAGGTCATGGAAAGGATGTTACTGTGTTTCATGAGGCTCAACTTATTGACCCTGGTTCAGTGTAACTGGTGCGTATGGTAAGAAGGGAAGTGCATGAAGCAGTGCATCCATCATGCATAGTGGCCACTGTACAAGCCTCTAGAGGCAGTGTTATGATCCGGGTTTGCAACAGTTGGTCATGTCTAGACTCAGTAATGTTATGTCGCAGTAAAATGAAGTTTGTTGACTACCTGAATGTACTGAATGACCAAGGTATCAGTATTGAATTTTTCCTTCCTTGATGTCACAGGCATATTCCAGGATTTAAATTGTGAAGGAGTTGTTCTGGGAGCATGAGGAATTATTTCCACATGCATCAATCGGCCACCACAGAGTCCTTACCTTAATCCACTGAAAGTGTTTGGGATGTGCTGGATAAGAGTTTATGGAGTGGTCCAACTTATTGGTCCGAATTCATACAAATCCTGGCCAAAATTTAATGCTAATCTGGACCACAATAAATGTTGTAATGTTGCATTATTTTGTCAAAGCAATGTTTAAATGAATAATTTAAAGCTGTTGCTGTAATGTTTGTTTTATGCAATAGTTTTGCTCATCTCTTGAAGGGTGCCAAAAATATTCAAGTTTACTATATGTTGCTCAGTTAGGAGGAGCACAAAAAGAAATTTGCTGAAAATGTCAGTTGTATAGCACCAGAATTTATAGGCTTGTTGTGTATGAATAACCAATTAGTTAAGTTAATTTTGTCCACAAACATACAAGATTTGTCCATTTTTACAAAAATGTATAATACAGTACTCAGTTTTTAATCATTAAATACACATAATCACATGACTGCCAAAAGATAGATTTATACATCATGGTGCAATCCTAATGGTTTAATAATGAGCGTAGCTTCTGCCGCCTGCTTATCTTTAGAATTTAAATTAGATCTTTGAAATAAAGGATGTGTAACTCGAGGTCACCACAAGTCAGTAACATTTGTATTTCTCATGATGATGTCTCACACGGCTAGATCTCAGGCACCCAGGGCACAAACTGAGCTGTGATGGATGTCAAGGAGGAAAAAAGTATGTCAGTCAGTGTCACCATATTAGTTTACCTTCATTTTAAACCTGTATTTGAGTTCCTGTACAACATCCATGCTCGAACACACCTAAATCCACTAACTTCATACTGATTACCAGTTCATTGCAATTAATTTAATGAATCCATTTAACTTTTTTTTAATGTAAACAAGTAATAACTGTTCAGTCAATATAATTAATTGATTAAGGATGGTAATTTCATGGACACATGTTTTATTTATAAAAGTAAACAGTGCAACCAGCTTCTTGTTTTACTTAAGTTTTTTTTCCAATAAGGTTCCTAGATTTTTGAAAAGGAATCCCAATGTAGTAGTGCACCAAAGAAAGCTATTAAGGTCCCCTATGTAATGATCAAGGGTTGTTAAGAAACAGCACTTTAAAGTCCTACAGTAGATTTGAGTTCTTTTCTTACAAACTCACAAAGAAAGCTAACATGGTGTGCTGTTTGATCTAAAGGCTGTGTTACCATCTAGGGGTAAAATTTTTTGTTCTACCTAAAAATTTCACCTAAAAAATGAATATAATGTACCTTTAAAAACAGTAAAAGGTACACAATTGGACCTTCAAAACTTTATTATAGAACGAATTAAAGCTAGCTGACATGTCCCCTTCCAAGTAAAAGATACCTGCTAAAGGTAATGGAATCACCCTAGAGACAAGAAAAAGTACAGTTTGGTACTTGTATTACTAATAGTTAGAATGTTCATTTTCTGTGGATGCTTTTTTTCTGAAGTCCATTTTTCTGAGCTCAGTATGGAAAGTGTGACAGGCTGGTAACCACAATATGGATTACTATGCAGGATTTATTTTTATTTCATGATCCAGTCAGAGGTGATAACTGGTTCGCAAGTGAAACAGCTAAGGAGGACACTTTTGTTTCTGCCCATGTTTAGCTCATGCAGGACTTTACATCTCTGGAAGAAGGTTTTTCTTTTACACATCATGTGTTTCAAAGGTAAATGCTTCATCCATATTAGTTCAAATGTATACTGAAAAAAAGTTTACATCCACAAGTCTGTTATTCATTAATGTAACTTTATAGAATGCTTGTTTGCATGATTTGTTCCATTTATTTACGTAGAAAATATGGATAAAATAATGAACATCTTAATAACGAAATAAAATAGATAGATTGGTTTTGTTAGATTTGACAATTTTTTTTATCCCGGATTGTTGGTATTATTACTCTCTCTCTCTCTCTCTCTCTCTCTCTTTCTCTCTCTGTGGGTATGTGTGTGTCCTGGTCTTTGTTCTGTTTTGTCTTTCTTTTGATGAATTCTACCCACTGTCCTTGACTTGACCCTTACTTCCATACCTGCTCCATAAATATAATATTTAATAGAAATTAATCATTTTAGAGCTAGGATCTAGGTCAGTAATTAAGTAGTAACTTATTTGGCCTACCTAGAAACATACAATATTGCTCTATTTAACAACTGAATGAGCTAAGACTGTTCCACCCTCTATCAGTTTGGTAGAAAAAAAGAGGGAAACAGGACGGTACTGCGGAGATGGATGAAGGTGCGCGCGCGCACAAGCACACACGCACGCACGCACGCACAAGCACACACTCACAGACACGCAAAGAGACAAGACACTTCGCGTTTTCCTGGCGTTTGGCGTCATTCACGTGTAAAACTGGCGCCCGATCTACAGGTTATTGCGCATGTTTTTGGGAAGGTGCAGGCAGGAGGACGGAACACCTGCTGGAGAGAGGTGCTAGTGGAGGTGGTGAAGGGTGAGCGCTTCTCAACACAACATCACCTCTTTCCATCTTGATGCCATGGAGACTGCCGGAGCATCATTCCCCTTCACTGATCTCCCCGCTGTGGAGTCTGCACACACCAGCGCCAAGACGGATCTATGAAACCTGCATGGATTTGACAAATGCTTTCTCCTTCTCTCCTCTGACTTTCCTGTGATGATATGAGACGACGGATCGCGGACATTTCCCCCGCATCCTGGGCATCCCGAACGGACTGAGAACGCATCGGCAACAGGACTCAGCCTTCCCAGAGGTAGGAGGTGTAATTTCACACTAGCAGCCAGGTTGAAGTGCTCGCTCCTCTTACAGTCACATTGTAAGGTTTCTGCTCTTCACCTGTTGTAAATCTTGTGCCGTAAGGCTGAGCGTTTGTAAAACTGAAAATGCCATTGATTGCCATGGGCGAGGCATTTCTCCCACACTGTCCTAGATAGTGCTGTATGGCGGAGTGAATGAAGGTGGACATGCTGCTCAATTAATGATCACGCCTGTTGACTCCTCGTAAGCTTCACATTTAATCCATTTTGGTCAGTTTTACGCAAAATGTGTTTCTGTGAATTATGGTGACCAGGATCCTATATGATCCTATATGAGTCATCTGTTGACGTGAAATTAACCATTATAACACACTGTGTGTGAAACATATCAGCAGGTGTAAGTATATTCCTCAGAGAGAGAGAGAGAGAGAGAGAGGTCAAGAAGTTGGGTTGTTTAACCGTTTAGTCCACAAGATAGGGTTTTGGTTTGCGTGGAGTTTTGACCCTTCAGCTGAAGCGAGCAGACTCTGTGTAGATTACTTCAGGGTTGTATCCCAAATCACACACCAGTCTGGTTCGTTTGTCTGATTTAAAGCATGGTCATATTATTTTGCGTACAGTTTGCGCAACATCAGTGTGCGCGCTCTTTGAGACGGTGTCCAGCTCACGTGGGCGCGCAGCAGCCAGGCGCAGGAGTTTTTCTAGTGCCGTCAAGAAAGTAAACTGGGATTCATGTCTGGTGTCAGGAAACATCCAGCGTTCCACCGGGAGCATCTCCAGTGAAGAGAGAGAAGGAGCGCAGGCGGATCGGGAGTCCTCAGCGCGGGGAGATTTGGGCTCTGCAGGTGGCCGGTGAGCGCATGTGCTCTGGGAATGAGTTTAACCCTCAAACTGGCTTACTGGACTAATCGGGCGATTCGTAAGTGACTGAACTGCAGCTTTTTGCTTTGTTCATATTTTTTGTTTAGATGCTTTTAGAGGAAGGTTTTTCCCCACTACTTGCATTTTAAATACTCATTATTGCAACTTAATAGCGCCAACTGGTGTAAAAAGCCAGGCGATAAAATCAAGAGGTGAAATCTCTCTAGGACAGGAAATATTTACACAAATAAACATTTAATTAAAAATTGCCTGAGATCTGCTTTCTGTGTGTGTGTGTGTGTGTGCGCGCACTTGAGCAGTGAATGCAACTTGCTGCCATTTTCATATTTTTATTCTTCTGCTAAGAGCATTTTAATTCTCAAATAGGCTTATAATACAAAGGCTTTTCAAGGAAATATTTTGTAAGAATTTTCACGTTTTATTAAATGTCAAAAAAAACATGCAAATGACAAATGCACTAGAAATATTTGATATTTTATTTCATTTCATCGTTAGTTAGTCATGAACATGGGTTACTTGTTTTGACCTAAAAAACGTAACTAGGTTCTACATGTATCTATTCCAAATAACTTTGATTCAGTTATAAGTTAAAAGAGTCATTTAGGTCATTTACTTTACAGTGACACCTTGACTTGCACGCCCTAACCTGAAGTGAATGTGTTGAATATGTATGCTCAGAAGCTTAAGGATGAAGAATTTGACATCCATGACTTGTCTTTTCCCCAGCGAGCACTGACTAACCAGAGTCGTGCACAGAGATCCATTATTGGGTCAGAGTTACATTGAACCATAAAACAACATTTGTGACCTTAGTCTTATAAGATACTACGCGATCTTGAATGAAAAAAATGAATGAATGAAAGTTAGGATCAGTCAGTATGGAGTTAGTTATGGTCTGCCGTAATTTCCCCCTTTTTACGTTTATGTTTGAGAAATTGTCTGACATCTTAAAGCTGTTTTTTAACTGGGCTGTTTTATATTTGTGCACTGTTTAGTAATGCAAGCTGACATAACTGGATATAAAATGAAAAGCGTGTTCACTATCCTGACAGTTAGCCTGACTGTTTGATTTAGGAGGAGATATTATTGTGGGCTATATCGTATAGCGGCACAACAAATCATTTCTGAAACAAGCATTGATTCTGACTCTGGAGATCTGACTTCTGAGACAAATGCAGTGTCTAGTTATTAGTGTTACAGTTTACTGTTATGATACAGGACACTATAAACACATAAACACCGTCCTGATATCACAAATCCACTCTAAAGTTCTCTTAATAAAAATAGCCTTTCCATTTGGGTTATTTATATGATACATAACTTAAATGCTTTAAACTGCAGATTTAGTGCATATTGTAAAAGTCGATTCTATGAAATAAAATTTGTCATGTACAGGTTGGGCTTTTATTCTAGACATTGCCATCCTTCTTGCAAGTTTTAAATCATTGCAAATCTTGCAAATCAACAGCCCCTGCAGCAATGGTTTGCCAGATTTAAGTGGAACCTTTAGTCTTTGGCAGGCCTGCCACTGTCTACACTTTATTTACTGTATATGGCACTTTCCATACATAAAAGGCAGCTCAAAATTCTACGTTAAAAACAACATTTACAGAAATAGAAGAGCTTTGAAAATAAATAAGTTAAATTAAAGAAAAGAGAAATTTGTGGTCACGCTGCAGCGAGTAGTATGGCTGCTTCATGGCTTCATGGCCTGGTTCGATCCTGAGCTCAGGGGTTATGTCTCTGTGGAGTTTTTTCATGTTTCCTCTGGGTTCTTCAGCTTTCTTCCCCCCTCACATAAACATGCCATTATCTGCATTAAGTACTGCCTTGCCTTGGGATATACTGGCTTCCCATAAAGTGTGTATTCCACCTCATGTATAGTTTTCCCACAATAGAAAACATTGAGAGAGGTCATATAATTTTTCAATTCCTACATTATAATTGTAAGATACCCACAATGCTGTTCAGCTACCTGCTGATAGAGTCACCAGTGGTAATTAATGCTTGCTTTACTTTTATTTAAAAACTGATGCAGTACTTTAGTTCTTGAATCTGTCCAGGTTTTTTCACCTCCTCTGTATGTTCTGCCTAAACATATTACCAGCTAATCATCACAAATCTCTTACATAACTCAACACAGCCGTGTCGTATATCAGCATTGCATCCTGAAAATCCAAAGTTTGATGTTTCCACTACTTATACATTGAACACCACTGGAAAATGCTACTAGAATGCTAGACTAAAAGCAACCTGCTTGAAAATGAAAAAAATACAGCACAAGCTATTATTAGCACTTAGAGTTACTATTAGTATATATAAATATATTATATATATATATATTTCCATTTTGTACAACCATGGTAGGACCTCCAGTCAACATTCACACAGTATGGGCAATTTGGGAACTCCAATTAGCCTAATCTGCATGTCTTTTGACTATGGAAGGAAACTAGAGAATCCTGACGAAACCCACCAAGCACAGGGAGAACATGCAAACTCCATGGACATAGACCTGACACAGGAATCAAACCCGGGACCTGGAGGCACAATGTAACAGTGATAACCACTAAGCCAACGTGCTGCCACACACGCACATTAGACTAGCGTTAGTACGTGTTAAAGCTTAAAATGAGATGATCAGCTTTAATGTAATCAGTGATATTATTATTTCAGGTTGAAGTCCATATACTTGTTTGCCTGTCTTTCTGCACAGGAGAACTCTCTGCCTAACTTATTAATACAAAGAAATTAAACTTTGTAAGATTAAATACCTTATGCCTTGTTTACGCTAAGTTGTACTGCTTTCATCATCAACCAAATACACTCCCCGCTCAGGAAAAGTTTTTTCTTAAAATGAATACAGTCGACCACTTCAGCGTTGTTTTTTTCAGCGGTAAAAAATATTAACTAAAAATCTATTGGTGCAGGGGTTTGTTTACATAGATCAAGTAACGTATTAGTATCTTATTTTAAAGGAGATTATTAAATCTGTCACATAACTGTTCATAACAACGGTTTCGAAACATATAAGACAAACTGGTTTTAAACTGAAGATTAAACATACATTGATCTATCCATTCATCTTTGAAGGTTCAGTTTTCATTGTCTCCTTGCATTTTTTTTTTGAGTAAGCCATGTGTTTTGTTAGGATTTGGGTGCTTTGTTAGGTGCATTAATATAGTTTCTGTGTGTTCTGCATACTCTGTGTATTTACAGTAAACTATTGTGTTGATTGGCTCTGTTGAGTGATTTGGACAGCCACACCCACTATGAGGGAAAAAGTTCTATATTCTATTATCGTGTATTTATGGGACTGGCAAAGTTTTATTAGATTCTCTGCGCCCAGTTTTGCA
>JAOVVB010000020.1:13155821-13178258 GCA_028570985.1 Heterobranchus longifilis | reverse complement strand
GGAGGAGCTGTTTAAAGGGCGGAACCCCTTTTTTGATTGACAGCATGTCTTAAGTATACATCAGCGCTACAGAGATTTGAGTTCAGTCCGATGTGGATTTGCAGGTGATTTTTTAATAATGAAAAATGTAATTATAATAAAAAAATTTATGATGAAGGCCTAATATGAGCTTCCTCTGTTTCAAAAGCTAGCAGCCGCCACTGGTTATAGTGAGCTATAGTGAGCATTGCTACTTTAATGGCTTACTTTACCTTAGCTAGCCAACTTTTGTTAGCAAACTTAATAACACAATTCAATGGTTAGATAGCATACACATCAAGTCAAGTCAAGCAGGCTTTTATTGTCATTTCAAACATGTATAATTCAGTACAGGACCACAGTAATATACATCATAAATTAACAATATACATACAACATAAATTAGCATGCTACAGGTTTTAAATTCAGGATTAAAGCATTAAATCTTATTACTATGCACACTGGAGTGATATTATATTTAAGGCGAGCTAGATGAGTAGCCACCAGCTGGTTATATAGCATACATACTCTAAATGATACCCAGTTATGCTAGATGCTATTTCCTATTTGATAAAGAAATAAAAATAAAGGTTTACAGTGATTTAATACTGAAAAACACTGAAATAAAGTAAAACAAAAAACAACAACAATGGATCACTTAAAGCAAATCTGTTTGTCACTTGTCTGCACATATGAAGTCCAAAAGCTACATTTACAGTATTAGTTCTGGAGTAAATGTTCTTTACATTTCTCCCTGTGCACAGAGATTCGGGAGGCGTTCCAGGTACTAGACAGGGATGGGAACGGCTTCATCTCAAAACAGGAGCTGGGTGTGGCCATGCGCTCACTGGGCTACATGCCCAGCGAAGTGGAGCTAGCCATCATTATGCAACGCCTGGATATGGATGGTGAGTTTCTCTTTTCTACTCTCCTAAATCCTCTTTTAGACTCTGTCTGTATTTCAGCCTTTGATACTCTTAAGTCTCGCCGTCTGTATTCTATTCTTTGTATCCCACAGTATTCGTTATCAGTAATTATATTGTGACCAGCCTTATTTCTATGATAAGACAGCTTCATTTGCGCTATGCAGTAATGTCTGTGTTAGTTGGTAGTCTTTAGATATTTAAGGAACAAGGAATTCTTAAGATGTTTAGGGGAAAAATACACATTAAAAGGGTGGAATGGTGTGACAGGGAAAGTTATGGGTGCCACTCATAGGCATGGGAAGTTGATTGTTTTCCAATATAAGAACCTTACAGTGCACTTATATTATGGCAATGTGCCAACACAATTTTACTGTATTAAATAATGACAATTACTTCTTGAAATCTGTTTACAGTCCTGTGTAATTTTGTGCAATTTCTACCATTCGAGTTATAGTTAGTTTCAACATTTCTTCACTTCAAATTTTCACTCAGTGAAGAAAAAAAATCCATGTCATCCTGTTCCTGAGACACTGAAAGCATAAAATCACCTGTCATGGAGGCTTCTCAGTGTCAGAAAATTTAAAGGCAGCACCTTACTTCTACTTTTACCAACTGTTACAAAGTGCTGACACTGGAGACTCTATTTCACTGGAGATTGTATATAACAACACATTCTTCGCATTTGTTTACTAGATTATACTGAGTATCTGCTGTACACGTCCAATCCGATAACATACTGTATTAGATTAGTATAAGTGCATTATTATAAACCTGGGATTTGCTTTGCAGCTGAAACTAATTTCATAGCTGCTGTTATGGAATATAAATCTACACCTTATGATCAAACAGAATACAGAACTCAACAGCAAGGTGGTACAAATAAATATAGATTCTACCTTTTTGGATCTTAGTTCTGCTGTTGGCGAGATCTCTCCTGTAGTGAAAAATAAGATCTGACAGGCAGTGAGTGCATGTCGCTGTAACATGCTGATTGTACTGCACAGACATAATGCAGATTTGTTTAAACATAGTGGGGTTTCACATCAACACCATACAAGATAAACTTTGCACCTAGGATTTATCTTTTTAAAATAGCAGAAGAGATGCATGTGTCTTCGGGAACTATACACAATCATTCACAAACACCACTTACACATTACAGCAACACACGGCTGGGAGTTATTGCCACATTTCTGTACGCTCCTGACATCACTCCAGTGCATTTCCACACATTAGGGCCATTAAAGGGACGCCACGGTTTCAGACATGAAGCATGAAGTCCAATCAAGGCTACAGGACACTGAAAAAGCTTTCTGCCTTGATGGTATCCAAGCACTAGTGAAACGTTGCAAAAAGTGCATTAGTGTAGCAGGTGATTATATGGAGAAATAAAGGTAGTTTTTACCCACATCACTGTAAGTAAACCAGTTGTTATTTGATACTTGGTCCAGAAAGCTGATCAATTTCACACAATATGCAGTCTAACTAATGTTTTCATCTTGGCTACAGATCCTTTCTGAACTAGGTTTAAAAAAAGCAGATTTATGCTTTCACACTCAACATACACAAATCTAAAACAAAGCTTAAGTGTAAAAAAATTGTGTGTACTAGCCTCATTTTTAAAGGGCAGATCAATGTAGCCATGAATAGAGGACCTGTAAAGATTTGTCTCATCTGTCTTTAAGACAGGTGATCAATCCTGACAGCAGTTCTGGACACTGGGGACAGATGCACAGTCCAGCTCTTGTCTTAGAACAGAATGTGAAAGATTTTGAAGGTTCAAAAGATACTTGTGCATTTTGTTAATTTTGCACCCTATTTTAAATAGTCTTTTAGAGTGTCTCACCACTTTAAATAAGTTTATACTCGTCATTCATGTGGCGGGTTTTGGTTCTACACTGGTAGTATTAGTGAGATTCAAACTCTGGTATATGAGATCTCAAATATCTGGTCTGGTTTTCATGTGACGTCTAAATAATGATGCTCGGTTAATCAATACATCATGGCGGGTAACAGCACGTGGTTAGATTACATACACAAATTAGCCTATAAATTTCTAAACTAAAGGTCTTACTGTATAAACTGTATACACACAACCTGGTCATTATCTGACTACGTTATCAGATTGTTTGAGTAATCATGGTGCAAAATCTTGGTTTTAGGCAGTTTTAAGAAATCTCATAACAGGGAGAAATCTAAAAAATGGAGAGAGGATTCCCAACAGTACCAGTAATAATATATACATATATCTTACTCATATCAAACATCACTAAGGTTTACCTGGAAGCAGAACAACACCACCTTTCGCCTTGCTTGTTTTAATTTGCACTCGAGCATGATTGCTGCCCCAAGGAGGAAAACACACTAGGGTTCCATTTAAATAGACCAAACATTAAAAATATGAAAGCAGCCCAAATATATAAATATCCATTGTTCCTTTAAATATTGCTGATGCCTTAACAGTTGTGTTCTGGCAAGTCAAACACTGGAGGTTACACTAAGATTTTGAGGCGTGAAGACCTTCTGGCGTACTGTAGCTGTCTGGTTGAGATTTAAGTCGTTTGTTCTATAAGGTGGGTTCATGCTGGCTGATTTTTCCTCCAAAAAGTACAAGACACAGAGGACTAAAAGTTGGCTTCGCAAGAACCACCAGATTTAATGAGGTCATGTGGGATCCTGTGATATTAATAGCAAAATGAACATTGCCTATGGGTTATGCAGTATTTTGCAGCAGTTAGTTGTGCACTGTGTATAACATAAAAAAATTATTACTTTAAGCAGGTAAAGTTTGTATATTGCATTATTACTGGGAAAGGAGTAAGGATTTTCAAACATGTTTTTCTTGCTGCAGGTGATGGACAGGTGGATTTTGATGAGTTTGTGACGATACTCGGACCCAAGCTCCTCTCGTCTGACAGCAGAGAAGGCTTCCTTGGCAGCACTATAGACAGCATCTTCTGGCAGGTGTGGAAATTTCTTTTAACCTCTTGTTTTTCTTTTACTAGTGTTCCTGCTGTATTTTAGCGTTTGTGGCTTCTTAAGCTTTCAGCCCTAATGAAGAAGACGACGTGTTGCTATGCTACCTTCATGTCCTCCTTACAAGTCACTTATTGCTACTTTAAGTTTGACGTAAAAATACTAATGTCATGCTTGGTGGGTTTCCTCCGGGTACTCCAGTTTTCTCCTGCACATCCAAAGATATGCAGATTAGGCTAAGTGTCATAGTGTTTGATTGTGCCCTGTAATGGATTGGCACCCTGTCCAGGGTGTATCCCTGCCCTAAGTCTCCTAGAATAGGCTCCAGGCGCCACCGCAACTCTGTATAAAGCGTTATAGATGATAAGGGAGTGCGACTGAGCGAAATTGTTTTGGTGGAAAACAGTACTCTCTTAGGTTTACTGTCATTTTGCTGTCATGGAGAACATATAAACTCACCGGCCACTTCATTAGACACACCTGTGCAAATGCTCCTTAACAACTGGTCTGAGTATTTCCCATAATTGCTGATCTTAACCGTCTTTAAGGTTTACAGAGAATGGTTTGAAAAAGAGAAAATATCCAGTAAGTGGCAATTTTCTGGGCGAAAAAGTGTTGTTGATGCCAGAGGTCAGAGGAGAATAGCCAGATGGGACATCAGCCAAAGACCACACTGGGTGTCACTCTTGTCAGCTAAGAACAGGAAACTGAGGGTTCAGTTATGATGAGCTCAACAAAATTGGACAATAGAAGATAAGAAAAATATTACCTGGTCAGATGAGCCTCGAATTCTGCTGCAATATTTAAATAGAAAGGGTCCAGATTTGGGGTAAAAAATTAAAAAAAAAACACATAAAGGCATGGACCTATCCTGCATTGTGTCAGTGGTTCAGGCTAGTGGATGGGGTGTAATGGTGTGGGGGAGATTTTCTTGGTGCAGTTTTGTCCCTGTTGGGCCCTTAAGCGGGGCCCCTAACCCTCAACTGCTCAGATGTATAATGAGATAAAAATTTAAGTCACTCTGGATAAGGGAATCTGCCAAATGTATTGTATCAAAATTGTAGAACAAGCACTCTCCCTATGACTAGTGATGGACAGACGAAAGCTAAATCTGTTTAGATTTAGATTTAATTATCTGACTCCAAGACATTTAATTATTTATATGCCACCGAAGTATAACCTTCAATATAATTTTACTATGATTAGCCTTATCTGAGATAATTCTCTGGCTTTTCTGCTACTCTCCGTTTACGATGTTCCAAAAGGAACCTTAAAAATCTTAAAAGTTTTTGTTTTTGCATCTATCACTATTTTCTTTGACATATTAGCCTGCAGATAAACAGCCAGATAAATCAGAGTCCCTCTCTCACATGCACAGAACAAGCCTGCAAAAATGCTCACTGCTGAACGTTCCCATTGTGTAAAAAAAACCCACAGCTTTTCTGATTTTGCACATCAGCATGCTACACTGTGGGTATTCTGACCCATTCTATAAATGTGTCTATATGTCCTGTACCTTTTGCTTTTCCCTGCTGGCATGTCAAGGTGATCAAAACTCTCATTTCTCATCATGTAGAATTTTGCAGTTCACCACACAGCAACTCTCTGGCATATGCCAGGTTCTTGAGAAGGTGGCATGGACACTGTGTCTGTCAGTGCCAGTGGAGGAGGCATGGCCTGTGTACCCGTTAGTCCTAGTGAAAGAGGTGTGACCTTGGTGTCTGCCAGTTTTACTAAAAAGGGCATGCCCATTGTGCCTGTCAGTCCCATTGCAAGATATCATTGTTTGCTCTAAATGTATCATTCATTCATACGATCATTGATCTTACGATGTCTTTTCAAGTGTGTCTTAAATCAAAATTGAGGTGCATACAATATAAGTACCTTACAATAAGTACAAATTTGGTTCTTAGGCTAACCAGAACTAGAAATGAGAAATAAATTAATCTGCCAACTAAATACACTGCAACTTTGAAAGATTTAGCTAGGTGGGACTTTAGAAGCTTCATATGAAGCTATAGTCAGCACAGTCAGCTTCTAAGATGAACTTGATGCTGGAATGCATTTTTTGCATGAAACAAGGGTTGTGAAATTTAGCCCTGATTATTTACATTGTGCTCTCTCCTGACAAACATCATGGTCGGTAATTTATAGCAGGAAAATTTACAACAGCTAAGACCTGTGGTAATGTACAATATTTATATGCACCTCAATTTTGATTTAAGACAGACTTTAAAAAAACCAAACTATCCCTTTATGTTCCAATGCTTTGTTTTGTTTTTTTAACTTAATCCCCCTTAATCTTAATCTAGGCCTCCGGCTGTGAGAGGCAACAGCATCACCCGGGGTTCGAACCAGCGATCGCCGGATGATAGGGCGAGCGCTTTACCACTGCGCCACTCGGAGGCCTCCAATGTTTTACACTTAAACAGATTTTCTGGGTGGCATGTTCAGATTATTAAAATTAAATCTCGCCTTGGGTCTGTATGCATGGAATTACATGTTCCTCCTGTTGCTCTGGTTTCCTCTTACAGTCCAAAGACATGCAGGTGTAGTTGTTCAGGTAGTTGTACAGAGGTACTCCTGAGGTCAGAATACATATGAGTGTACAGTAGTTTCAGTGTTAAATCCTTACTATCCATGCATAGCTCAACTGTGCATTGAACCCTGTGTGTGTAAAAATTTTTACATTCTGGGCACGTTGAATAGACTACTCCCACATAAAGCCTGTTTTCCACGGATTATAGCCCACTCGCCCCCCTACCTGCCTCTATCGTCCCATGATGAGCAACCAAAATGATTCTTCCCTCAAATCCAAGCTTCAAACTAAGGACAGAGTGCATGACTACAAAGCGAAGCTCATCCATGTACACATATAGCCACCGCTTCCCTTTCACGAGCTCCTCTGAGGGGAATTCCAACGGTGTTACGGAATGCATATTAATTGAATGTTGCACAGTTCATTGATTTAATGTGGATCTGGAGTTGGATGTCAGGGCAGCTTGGGGAGATTCACTTGAAACTAATCTAACCAATATTCGTTGGCATACTAAACACTTTAGTGCAAAATCAATAGCGCCTGAATAGAAAATAGTAAAATCCCGTTTTCGAGCACAGCTGTTGCAGTACCCTAACACATATGTGCGTTTGTGTAGCGCCAAGGTCACAGACACCGCATGTCTCTGGAGTGATTTAAACGCTCTCCTCAGCACACCCCCAGTGGGACACAATGACACCAGAATGGAAGTATAATTCAGGTAATATCTTAACACCTGCTGAGCAGCATACCAATCACCCAGCAGCCTCAACACACACAAACAATTCCTCTTATTGTAGCTGAAGTTCCAATATGGGTTTAATAATACCACAGCGACAAGCAATATTGTGGTTATGATGGAGGAAATGTCGTCCAAAACACACTCTTCATCATTCATTCATTATAAGCTAGGTTCTTTTCAGATGACATTAATGCATATAATAGGAATATTATTATTGATAATAATAGAAGTAATAATAACAACAATATCATTATCATCATCACCAATTGTGAGGAATATGATGGGTCCCATTTTGGGGCCCAAATCCTAAACTTTTCAAAAATGATTTGTGATAACGATTTTTTTTTGTTGCTACTATAAAATTCACTTGTATTATTACCTGGAGTAATGAATGTACCTTTAAGTGTGTGTGCGTGTGTATGGACACGTGCTATTCTCTCAGCACTCAGACAAAGTCAGACAAGGTCAGACATGCAATGTACCTGATTCAGACTTTTCTGATGCGATTGCTGAATTCTCATGAGGTTCCTACCAAATGAATTACATTACAATCTGTTTTCTGTTTTATGCTTTGAGAACAGAAAAGCTCTGCGGCTTGAACAAATTTTCAGGTGTGAAATTGATTAAAGCCAAATTCTCAAACTTGTTATTTGAGTTTCATTGATAAAGTATGAAGTCAAATAAGACAGCTGTAATGAAAATGGTTGTATTTTGCACCATGTTGTAATTTAATGCAACAGTTTTTATTACAATTTATATTTTTGACCTTGAGTGAAAAATACTGTAGAATTTGTAAAATATTTACATAAATTTAAGAGTTATAGTATACAATCCCATTTTTGCCTAAATGACAGTGTGCACTTGTGATGGTATGGCAAAGGTTTTTGGGCTCAACCTTCTTAGCCATTTGAGATTTGTGTGTGGCAGTACGGTGGCTTAGTGGATAGCATTTGCACCACCAGGGTCTGGGTTTGGTGGTTACTCCTGGTACTCCGGTTTCCTCCCACAGTCCAAAGACATGCAGATTAAGCTAATTGGTGTTCGCAAATTGCCCATAGGATGTGCATGTGTGTGTACCCCAGGGTGTGCCCTACCTTGTGCCCAAAGTCTCTTGGGATAGGCTCCAGGCCCCTGTGAACCTATACACAGGATAAAGTGGTATCGACTATAAAAGAGGGACAATGAGTGTCGAGTGTCATCTGAACATGTGCAGATTAGACATGGGGAAGACCTTTTGTACAAAGCAGTCTACATGATCTGTGTTACTAATTTCCTTACATTGAAATATGGAACTAGAAATAGTCCAAAATCCTAAATATTAAATAATCAAGATAGTGAACAAGTTATTTTGTTTTTAAACGATTTTCAATGCGATTAATCACATTGAATAATTTCTTCTCTGCTTGAAGTCGATATACACCAAAGCTGTTCCACCAGGTTTACAAGTTGTTACGAGATGTTATGTTGACATCAAGATGATAGTAAACCTTTTCATAACTGCTGGAATAGCTTTCCTGCTCTAAAACCACTTTAAATATAATATATGCATAGAGAGCGACAGAGCACTTTCACTGGGGAGAGTAAGAGAAAGTATAAAAGCTAATGTGTGCATTATATATAAAAACTTATGCTTTATTTATATGCTCAGTCAGGTTTAATGTTTAAATGTGTGTGCTTTACAGATACGTTTAAACCTAAGAACTTCACAGCACCAGTGAAGCATAAATGACTAAACGCTCATAATTGGAGCTCTAAAAAAAAAAAAAAAAAATTACAACTAACAAGCTAATTTAAGAGGAAGCCAGAAGGAAGTAAGTGCTACAGACAACCAGTGTTTTTTTTTATTACTTTTATTTTTAGAGCAAGCTTTCGTGCTTCTCTTGCTACCTAGAATCTGTTATGCTGTGAAACTGTTAAACTGCGATTTAGCTAACAACAACACTTTTATGGCTGCACACACAGCATTGCGTTGCTATAGCTTCTCTTTGGGTGGTAACAGACATTCATAAAGATATCTAGCTTGCTAACATATTTTGAAGTATTTTATTTAGCTAATAGCCTGTCAAGATTCCATTTCCTAGCAGTTTAGGTAGCTGTGTAGCGCAGCTAACTGACTCACGTTAGCTTAGGCGCTTAGATTTTAGCTGACTATCTTCAAGAAACAAGCAAATGTGACAATGTTTTAAAAAATTCTTTAGGAATATGGACAAAAAACAGAATTTAAAACTATGAAAAGTGGTACCTCAGCATATGAATTTTATACATTTCGGATGAGAGTTCTTAAGGTGAAATTTCTTATTGTTTGTCCCATAGATGATGATAACTGCAGACACCAGCCACCTAAAACTATTACCAATATTACCAGTTTCCAACACTATAATCATATTTTTGCATATAAAAACAATCAAAAAATATGAGAGAAATAGACATTAAACCTTACTTTCCTTTAATTGATGATTTCTCTTGGCACCGGCTGCTTTAAAAACAAAACTGAATGTGGCTCCATTTTCTTCTTGCTACCGTCCTTGCTAACATTCTAATAGACCCATAGTGCTATGTCTTCACTAAATCTTGCACAAAAAGCAAAAAAAATATATATATTTGTAAACTCGCTTTGCTTGGCCTTCCACTGACGCAAACAAGTTTTGAAAACACAACTTAGCTAGTGTTCTGTTTGGTTTGACTCGGTTTGGTTGCTCGTATGCCAAAATCCTTCGTATGCCATGGCAAATTTCTTGCAAAATTTCTTGCAAAAGTTCTTAAGCAGAAAATTCGTGAGGCCGGGCATTCGTTTGCCAAGGTACCACTGTACTGCCATTTTGTTTATTAACTTAATCTGTAGTTGTTTTCATTTGTTCGTTTGTTTTTCTGTACTTAATGGATTGTTTTAGCACTGTAAAAGCATTTATAAATATTGAGTACTCTTCTGGTTTTTCATTAAACCAAAACTTTCAGCAGTCACTGCATGGGCATTATTTATACTATTAAGATTTGCATGCAGTGTTTTCTTCCATAGCTACTCCCACAAAGCTACTTTGCTAATTGCATTCTCCTCATATATCTTGCAAAAGATCAAAAGAAAGACGGGTCTGAGTGAGTCAGCTGAGTCTGATTTATTTTCACATCCTTCATTATTCTAAAACCCTTCAGCTGAAATATGATGAATCACAGCATGACAGAGTCCGGTTGTGTTTATTAAGCAGACTTTTTTTGAGCTGAGTGATGAAATGTAATTCATAGAAACGAGTAGTTTGAAACAATGCCTGCTAGACTGCTAGAAGTTATTAAAAGTAATTGTGGCATTCACTGCTTTTTTAAATCACTCATTTAATGAACTATGTCAGAAGCTCTGGGTTTACATTCCAGCCAATGTCCTGCACCAGGACCCACTCCCTTAGTGCCGGTCCCAAGCCCAGATTAAAATGGGAGGGTTGCACTATCAAGTGCATCGTGAGTAAAACCTGTGCCAAAATCAAATTGCATGAATTGGATGATCCACAGAGGCAACCCCTGTTGGGAGCAGCCAAAAGAACATCAACAACAGCAGTGACATTTCTAATTCATCTAATTCATAGGTTCTCAGTTTGGGTGTTTTTCTGAAATTGTCTGAGAAGTTTTATGCCAAAATAATCCTGATTTATGGAATATTTTCAAGCAGGAATTCTCTTGAACAATTTTCTTGAACAGATTTCATTAGCCATTGATATCCTTTGACTCCTAATCATGGCTGTACCATGTCCAATACTTTATCATGTTAGTCAGTGTGTAACCAAGTGCCATCCTGTTGGTTTTTCTTTCTTAAATTCCAATGAGAAGTTCTGCGATATTTTTTATTTTATCCCAGTCTATAACCTAACATTTTGTGCATGTTGTTAAAGATATACTGTATAGACGTTTCAAGGATTTTGGTCTCTTAAAATGGAGGAACTGACTAATAAACAATGATAACCCCTGGATTCAGGAGGCTCAAGCAATCAGTCATAAAACCAACCATTCTGTTCTTTTAATTACATTATGGGTGCCAAATTATGTCCTAATGAATCCTCGCTTATTAGCCTGCGTCTGGTTGTCTATTCATACATTAAATTTGTTCATTTGTTTGCATTCAGCGTGATATTACTTAGCTTCACACTCATGCTAAACACGAGTGATTTTTATAGAGATTCGTCATAAACCCACAGGAGCTTGATAAATTAAAATGACCAAAACGTTTTCATTTCAGTAGTAAAGTCCAATAATGGAGAATTAATGCATACAGATGTACGGCAATGCTAATAGGTTAGTGGAATCAGCGGATTGAATTCATATTAGCTATGTGTGAGAGTTAGATGTCAAGTACTTAGAAGTTAGCAGAAGCCAGGAGTCAGATCATAATGAATGGGAGCAAGTGTGGGTAAGGATGATGAGCATAAACATGAATGAAAATGGGAATATTCAGTGTTATTGGCGGGCTGATAAACCCCACACTCCGTGCCGTAATAGCACTGCTTCCAACCATACCATGCACTGTGAAACACCATCTGTCCAACTCATACTTCTCTAAATGACACTAGAAGCTCTAGGGACCAAATTTCAGGCTTCTACTGCCTTGGAAATTGATTCCTGAAAAATGTGAGTGTGCGTGAGTGTGTGTCAGAGAGAAACAGAGACAGAGAGTGTCTATTTAATTCAAGGTCAAAGATTAAGTTATTGCCAAAACATACAGGTGCAATTTCAAATGGTAATGAACCGTTGAGTCACTGGGTCTGGGCTGATAAGAATTTTTATCTTGTGGCCTCTGATTTCTTTCATGGAATAATACAGTATTGACTGGATGATGCGATTAAGAAGAGAATTGTGCGGCTAGATTGTGGAGCTCTGAATCATCTCTAGACAGTATCTATGAGGTTAGATTAGTGTAGCGTCATTCAGTTGTATACCTGGAATGAATAGGGACTGAAAGAGAAATATCTTTAATGTTGTCTATAGTCTTATCAAAGAGCAATACCATGAGGATTGGTGTTCCCATAGCTATCGGCCATCTGGTGTTAACACAAACATCAAAAAAAAAAAATTTGTGTTTTAAACAATTAAATTCTTGGTTGTAATTATATATGTACCCAGATGAGTCACTTAGCCTTTGAGAGGAGGAGGAATAATTACAAACGATGCTTCGCAATATTTGATGTAAATAATCTCCTAATTGATAAGGATGGAATGAAACAGACTGTGTGGTGTACTGAGAAAAGGGCAGTTCCAGCATTATGGATGTGACATTTGGACTCATATTGGTATACAAATAGCCTCAAAGCAAGCAAATCCTCAAAATTCATATAATCATTTACAGAGGGGCATTCAAGTCAAAGCGGGACTTGAGATGACGTTTTCTGCGAATTAGATAACAGTTTTGGCCTAATATATTCCACAATGTGCCATTGTTACAAGATAATCAGTGTTATTCATTTCACCTGTCTGTGATTTTATTGTTATGTCTAATTGATCTTGTTACAATGTTATGTCTACAGAATGGATCTCACCATAACTCCTGTTATAGCAGCTCTAAACAGTCAATCCCTCACCACTTTTTACTTATTTAATGGCACAAACACTGTTAAATTAAAATGACATTCTAACATTCTGAATTGTCTGTTAGTACAAAATATAGGAATTTTGTCCAGTGTGAGTCAGGATCTTGTCTCACAGTAACAATTTGAGAAATATGAACAAAGAGACTCAAACTTTTTACATTTAATAACAAATATTTTTATGGCTATTTATTGTATCTTTAGAAACTTTTTATTCTGCAAGTGTTACATAAGAGTACACAAAATCAGGTCCATATCATTAAATCCTTATGTCAGTATTATATGGTGATCAAAACTAAACTACTTCAATTGCATGCTAAACTATATAAATAGTTATAAATAGCTAAATAGTTAAAGTTATAAATGAGCAAATTCTTGTGACAAATTACATTTTACTAGCAAATAACCAGTAGGTTAGATACTAGTAGCTATAATACAGTTCAATTATTCGTTAACAAATGTAGTAGCTTACAGCAGCTTACAACTTATCCAGAGTAGTGGTGGAAAGGGGCAGGTTTGGGATGGCGGTAAAATGTGTTGGGAGTTAACAATTAGAAATCATGCTGTAAGTTGTTGCCTCAATCTGGGTAAATGTGCAGAGTGTTTAGCTCAAGGTTTCTTCCTATTACCATCTCAGGGAGTTTTTCCTTGCCACCGTCACCCCCGGCTTGCTCACCAGGGACTATCTGACCGTTTTGATTCATACACATTCATATTCCATACAAACTTAAATAATTCTTTTGATTGTGTAAAGCTGCTTTGCGACAATGACAGTTGTTAAAAGCGCTATACAAATTGAATTGAATTGAATTAAATAGACAGAATTTTTTTTTTTTTTTGCTGGAAAAAGGTTTGGTGAGACCATAAACAATATCAACGGGAAATTAAATGTCAGCTCTGTATCTTGTGTGAGACAAACACTAATGATTTTGCAGCACAATTCTGGAAATGCTGACTGGTGAGTTCTGTCATATATGCAGGCATCTAATGTTAAATAATTCTACTTTTATATCTTTATTTTTAGTATGAGGGCAGTGACAAAAGTAATGCAAAAGTGGCCATTAACTGACATAAGTTATTTAAAGTACATATACAAAGGTACTACTCAACATACAGTAGTAATTATATTTAAATTGATTCTGCCTCATGTGTATAACACTTGATTAAAAAGTAAGTAGTAATAACACTCGAAGAAAGTTTTTTGTCTTACTTAAGACATTACAAAGTAATAGACAGAATATGTGGATTTCTGGGAGTTTTGTTGCTAAAGCTTTGTTGTTAAATCTTAACCAAGGAACTAAACTCCAACTGATTTCTATTGATTTTGATGTGCTGATAAGTTAAAAAAGTTAAATCTTTTTTTTTTTTTTTATGAAATTGAATGAAATCATCATTTAGTAGGGAATTCCCTTTATGCTTGTTCCCTTTATGCTTGTTCCACTTAATCCCTTAATTAAGTGATTATGCCTTGCATAAGCTTCCATCTCCACTTTGTTTCAGCCTGGAACTAAAATGGACCAACATACTGTAGAATTGCAGTAGAGGCAAGGCATATGAAGTGCCATATGGAGTTTGCTAAAAAGCCATGTAGAAGACTTTAAACATGTGATACCGGTTTTTACACAGAGCTACATTTGGCGGAAACCCAACATTGCTCAATGACTCGCTTAACAGTGAAGCATGATGATGGTAACATTATGTTGAACTATAGTCCTGGCTATAGCTATATTTTTATCTGCATTTCTGAATAATATCCTTACCTGGTCAGACTTTTAGAGAGTCTCCCCTTGGCATAGTCATGGTTTTTATTTAATTATTTTTAAATGCAGATTGGGAAGAATTGTCTTTTCAAGTTGTACTGTAGCAATTCCTTCAGTTGAATGTGCATCTGAAATGCATAAAATTATTCTGTTTCTATAAAAGCACCACATTTGTAATGTATCAATTTATTGTTCTGTATTAGTAAATATCATACCCCCTGGTATGAAGAGGAATTTTTTTTTAATTTTTATTTAAACCTAAAATTGTTGGTTGGTATTTTTCTCTTTTCATTGTGTATGCACTTGCTGTTGCCTGTTTCTCCAGTTACTGCTGCATGCAGAGAATGTTTGGATGCAACCAAGTCTCACACAGGGGTGGGGGGGTGTTATTCTTTGCATGCCAATTACATTGAATCTGGAAAATACTTTATTTAAGTTTTATAATGGTCATTTTTCAGTTCAATTCAATTCTATTTGTATAGCGCTTTTAACAATTGTCATTGTCGCAAAGCAGCTTTACACAATCAAAAGAATTATTTAAATAATATTTAATAAAATTATTTAAAATTTGTTACATTTCTAAACATAGTATAAATAATAAGTAATTATAAGTAATAAGTCATTATTGGAGGGTTACAAACCCCCGTGCCCCCCCGTAAAATTACGCCTCACTCACTCTCAATTCTGTGCTGCTCAGCTCTCACCCGAGCTCTTGCTTCCTCCCTCCCTTTATTCATTCTGGGTTCACTGTGATACAGAACACATTAGACAGAATTCTCCACAGGTGTAATTTAGTCACCACTTACCTCTTACTTCCCCCTCCCTTCAGAGACGAGTGCTCAGCCACACACTCACTGCCACAATCATTTTTAAGTAGCTGGTCTTTATGATGCTGTTTGTTAGATTAGTAGTTATACTTAGATAACATGACACTACAGGAACCTGTGAAGATTCTCAGTCTCCATTTAGGTGGTCCAGCAGGTCACCATTTACTGTAACTCCACACATTTCATTGTATAATTTATTTGTCAAGTCCATCAAGGTATCTATTATATTTCCATAAAATAAGTTTAACATAATATGTAAGAGACAAAATTTTATCAGTGGGTCAAAAGTTTGCATACACTGTATTTGTGAGTGTACTTTAATATTTACTGGCATTGCCTTTAAAAGTGTCTTGTGCTTCCTTCCTGGCCATACAAATAACTCAGTTTACAGTACTGTGCAAAAGTCTTGAGCAACCCCTCATTTCCTCATGTTTTGCTTCAAAGCAGACTGACTTTCTTGTATTTTTTTATGTAGTCTTGAGGAATAGTTCTCCGGGCTTCCCGAAGGACTTTTTGGTTTTCATTTTCAGTTTCAGAGGAATGCTTTTTTTTTCTTTTGTTAAGAAAAACAGTGACTTATGGCTCTGAATCATTCGATCATAAAACTATCTAACTTAAGGCATTAACCAGTGAGAAACAGGTGCCGATGATGACAGACAATCAGGCTGGTGATTAGTATACTGATGATGCTGAATGCTGAGTGGTTGGAACAGACGAGAGGGGAAATGAGGTTGCTGCTGAGGTTGTATCTTCAGGCAATTTGCAGCCTGTCACAGTAAAATATTTGTTTCCTTTGTTTATTTATTTCTTTAATTTAATCAACATGGTTTAATACAATTTAATATGAAGAAATAATGAGTGGCTCTAGAGTTTTGCACTGTAGCATAAATGTACATGCAGTTTTTTGTAAAGATGGTTGTGGTAGCTCATTGTTTGGAAAGAGCTCCTGAGAAAGAATCAGTCTTAGCTGAGTTGGATTATCCTACGGTGTCAAGGATAAAAAGGCAATGACCCTTAGATACAACCACAGATTATCACTAAATCAGTTTCTTTCCTCTTTTTAAAAGAGACAGATTATTGTTTAGAATTTTTGCTCCCCTGGAATCCTGGTAATGTGAACTGAAGATGTGATCAATCTCTCTGTAATGAACCTTTTTCAATGTTCTGTGATTTGAACAAAGTTGATGCATAAAAATAAGATTGTGATCTTTGTAGCTGAGGTGTATTTCTGGAATTTTCATCTTTTATTTGTAAATAATTTTGCAAACAGTATTGCAATATGCTGGGCTATTTTGTATAAATTAGAAACATCGAAAAATTAGTCCATTTCATTTCCAAGTTGTAACACTATAAAAACCAGAAAAGTTCAATAGAGGTGAATACTTATTCAAGGCACTGCTAGTGTTCCACACAGAAGCCTATCTTTGTAATAAGGCTAAACATACTGACAAACAAATTAACTTAAAACTTAAAATTGCCTCTCCATGTACTTCCTTCATGTCAGTTTTCGTTTTTTTTTGTCCCAGACATTGATATTTTGGAGTTCCGCGAGTGTGTGAAGCAGTCACGTGAAATCTTCGCCCAGCCTGCCTTTGAGCCGTTCCGGGGTGCTGAGCTGCAGCCTGGCATCTCTGTCCGTTCTGATGCTGAGATTGATGCCTTTGTGAGGCAGAAAGCAGACAGTGCCTATCACCCGTCCTGCACCTGCAAGATGGGCCGATCCACAGACCCGATGGCTGTTGTGGACCCTGAGACGCGCGTGCATGGTTTGCAGGGACTCAGGGTGGTGGATGCCTCAATCATGCCCAGTATAGTCAGTGGTAACCTGAACGCCCCCACCATTATGATTGCTGAGAAGGCTGCTGATGCGATCAAGGGGCTTCCCTCACTCCAAGACAAGAATGTCCCTGTTTATCAGCCAGCTAGTCTGAAGACACAGAGATGAGACAGCCTGCTGAAATAAAAGTGAGGAGTATGTGGAGGAACTTGTGAGTACATGCTAGGGGACATGCTGCCGTACTGGAATGAGGGAACCTAAAATAGTCTTAATATACTGACATACTAAAAAAAAGTTACGTCTTAACACACCCTGTCTTTTAACATGCTAAAAGACTTTTAATGCAGAATGCCATACTTTATAATATAGTACCGTATGATGAATGAGCCTTTTAAACAAATTATTTAATATTTGCACAGTTGCTACAGTCTTATAAGAAAGTATAATGTTGTAAACAGATACTATGATACAAGATCTTATTCTTATGCCTCATTCTTTTAATATTAAGGAGCAATTGGTTGTAGTGAACACGTATGAAATTATGGCTTAGAAACTTGAGCTCTTTGTTGATAGATTTTTAAAATGTGAATGTTTTAAAATCTAGTTCCGTTAATTACACTATATGGAGGCTCTTAATTATTGAATGGGCAGGCTTAGTGGATGTTCCCACCTATTAGTCTGTTTGCGCAGTCCAAATTGGACAGAATTTGATGCTTATGCCTTGTTTACGGTTTGGTTTGATTTGGATTCACACTACACATAATTAAATGGAAAAAATAACATTGTCCAGAAAAATGCTAACACCAGGGCTGGATGCAAATTGCATGAACACTACTTATGTGAAAGCATACTGAATGTATTATTGCACAAACCTGTTAGGAACTGTAAGTTGTAATGTGTCTATAACAAAGAGAGTTACATTTTCTTCAGCATGGATAAGCATTACTGAGCTGCTGTAACAAAATCAGGAATTACTGATCTGTCTGTACTTTGACAAAGTATTAAATATCAGTTGCACAACCAGAATAACGTGAGTTTGTATGGAATTATACATTTCTGAATCAGTGACTAACAAAGCACATTGAAGTACATTCTGACAGTTTGAAGAAATAAAACATGAAGGTTGGAAGCAATGCAAAGTTATTTACACTATTATTGGTTTACTAGTCTGTTAGTTCCTGTTGTGTTGATGATTACCATAGCACTGAGTATTTTTAAACAGTTTATTTGGTTAGAAAATAATCCAGGCCAAGAACAAGAGAGAATAGCTAATGTACAAAAACAGATTGTCCATCGATACAAAACTGGCAATTCTGGGCAACGAGCTACAGGCAGATCTCAGAATACTTCAAATAAATAGTTATTGAACAAAAATGTATGATGTACACAAAATCACTATATGAAAATAAACCATTTGAATTAAAACCTTTACATTGCCTTGTAAATTCTCTTCATAACATAATTTAACATCATTTTCCTAATAAAACTGCTGTTCAATGCAAAAAGGACTTGTGTACACTTGAATGCCCTATACCTAATTTTAAAGATTTAAAATGACAATGATGAAACAAATGGCAACGAGATATATTTGAAATACAGATGATGCATGTGAATTTTATAGTTTCATTTGAATTTTAGCTTTAAAGTTTGGTATCGTCTCAATAACCGCCTGCTTATTATCCAGCAGTCCTGTCCTGGCTTATCAAGTTGGCTTAAAAACAGCTAGTGTTTTTGTTTTTTTGTTTTTTCCTATCAAATGCATATTTTTGCCTAGGCTGTTTGATGCATACATTTCCAAATTCCAAATATGAAAATGAGATCACTGAGGACATTGCAGAGTATGATACCAGAAATGTTTCTCAGAGCCCTTGTTGGTAAAGTATGATACAAAGCAGTTTGGCTTTGTGCAGGTTTCATGCATTCGTGCGATGCAAGTGACGCAGATGCAGTGTTTTACTATGTATAAAAATAATACAAACACAATTCATGACTGGATCAGTGAGTGTGGCATGGCTGTGAGTGACAGATGCAGTATTCCCAGCATCTCATTCATTTTTGAAACAGAATTCATCCCTGGGATTTTAGTCAAATGCGACTAACACATTTTCAAATGGAGTGTATAAACTGACTGTGCAGTACAAAACTATGATATGTCCACACATGGACCAACAAGTTTGTAATGTAACATGACATTTCATCAAATGGGCTTTAGAAAAGATTGTCTTTGTGTACAGTAGCATGAAAAGTGCAAAAAGCAGTTTTTAGTTTCAAATATCTCTAGGCGAAAAGTGTGAAAAAAAGCTCTATGGCTCAGACAATACATCAGGTTTCATTTGTCAAAAGCAAACAACCTTGGAGTTTATACCCTTTAAAATTGGGTTAAAAACAGAAGTACCTATTAAAGCTTTCTTACATCCTTGTTGCTGGCAAAAAGATTAGACAAAAAAAGATATAACCCAAACTTGAATATGGAAATACTGGAAACTGTTTACATAATGGTAGTTACATATGTAACTGTAGTTTAATGAACCCCGGATAACCATCGGGTGCAGTGAGAATCACCTACGTGCTTTACTGTGCACATGTGCATGCATACTGAGATAATTTTATAAAGTCACAAAGTTGGATAGGAGAGTATTTTTACAATATCATTAAATATCATAAATACCATAGTCATACAGCCAATTGTCCCTGGAATGTTCTCACTTTTAATAATGAAATATACTTTACAGCGCAGTGATTGTTTTCTTTGCATATCCTAGCTTTTTAGAGTCAGAGCACAGGATTGGCCATGATACAGCACCCCTGGAGCAAAGAGGGTTCAGTGTCAGCTTACTGATGCTGGGACTTGAACCCCCATCCTTCTAACCAGTAACCAAGAGCCTCAACCATTTGAGCCACCACTACAGCTTCTCCAGGGCATAGGCTAGCATCTAGAATAGCACTCTTTAGAATCCTGACCAAGAAGGAGAAACAACCCTTGAGAGTGGCATATCATGAAACTGGGCATCTGGCCCAGATGTATGCCATAACGGTGTGTCCACCACTTAGTGGCAGACTCTCTGCAAGTGAACAGTGAGCTATCAGTGTTGATGTTTTGGAAGCAGGAAAAACGGGCAAGCGTAAGGGTCTGAGCAACTTGTATACATGGGATCCAATAGATGCAACAGATCTAGCCCTTAGGAGTAACACCATTCAAGAAAAAGCTTTCGCCTAAGGACATACAAGACCTGTGTATTATGAAGGCAAACCTTTAAAGCAGCTGTATTCTGGGGTACCCACAATTGTGAGTGCTCGAACACAGAATCAGGATGATCTACTGAGCTCTGTAGTAGGGAAAGCACAGACAGACCTATGACAAGTTTTAGGTACAGTAGGTCATGATGTCAGACCACGACGTCATGACCTACTGTACCTAAAATTTGTCATCAGTGTACCTGCCTTCAGGAAATGATTATCTGAATGTTTAGGAATACAGGGCAAGAGTGAGCCAACTGTCTAAATCCCTCTTTAAACTCCACTAGAAGCTTGGATGGTGGCACAGATAATTTAGCCAATCCAAGGTTATGCATCCTGCTGGTTCCCCAGCATTATAGTATCCAGTTCAAATCACCTCCCCCAGAGTGGCTGCCTTTCCTGTTCCTGCAAGCTAACAGGAACCATCGCAGACCTGCTGGCAACTGGGAGACAAACATCTCTTTATCACGCTCTTATACTGACGCAGTGAGCACAAAGTAGGTACCTGTCTTTAGCTTCCTAACAATTCAGACACTCATTGCATATGTGCAAATCTTGCATCAGGTCTCATTAGGCTGAAAATTGGGTAGTACAGCCCAAGTGAAGAAAACAAGAGGAGCATTGTAAGGAGGGAAAAACGAAGTCCTGCACCACTCCTGGATAGTGTGGTGGAAGAACAACTCAAAGGTAACAGATGCCGCATAGTTTTGTGGTGTTCTGGAGTAGGTATGTAGAATTTACAAGAAAGAACAAAAATAAACCCTGTATGGCTTTTTACTGTATGATGTGTATAAAGTAAGGTAAAAGGGAAATATGACCATATGACAGCGATATTTATTGCTTATACAACATAAAATGTACTTTGAATGTGGACATACTCATAAGAAGGTGATTCCAAGTGATTCCACTGCACCTGGCAGTTAGGAGAGGTGAAACAGAATGTTTCTTCAAATAACTGTACCCATGCAACCAGGCTGGCATTAAATTTAACCATAACTGAATCTTTTTTACTTAAGTGACTTTCACTGTTTGAAAGGCATTACTTGAATAGTTTAGAATTGTTTAATTTCTTAAAATGCTATACTGTAAACTGTGACTATAAAATCTTTAGATAATCCTCTGTGAAGGTTTTTGAGCTGTCCAAGTGACCAACAGTACCAACCGACAAAAAGTGTCTGTAGTCACACAACCATTCTTCTAACTAGACTTATCATCATAAGAGATAAAGACGTGGGTTAGCGTTTGGCTTATAAGATCATTTAAGCTGGCCCACTCTGGCTTTGATTTATCTGTGGAGTCAGTTTTGGACAGCCTAATCAGAGAGCAGCTTGGAATTGACAGTATGATTTACACTCATGCAACTGTTGCGACAGTTGTTTAGACAATCTGAAAAAGGGCAAAAAAACTGTTTCACTCCCCATCCTAATGTCTTTGGTCCCTAAGGGAACATGCTGACATTACATTAGAGCCTGACTGGTAGAGGTAGCAAAGGTGCAGTGTGGAGTTAGCAGCTCTTGGGTAGTGCAGATGTGTGTAGGTAGTACTTCACATGACTGGTCACCTGAGGAGTAGGAGTGTGTGATGAGGACAGCAGGAGTTTTCACACACATTCTTCAAAACCCATGCAAAAAAAATTCAAACAGAACCTTAAAGGTACAAAGCATGAAAACATGGCTTATACTACATCAACATGTCTGTAAAAATAAATGGTATTTAAATGTCACTCAATGGTACTACATCTCTCGTAAAGCAGCATTGGTAACCCATACGTCTACACATGATGCACAGAAGCAGACCTTCTAATGTGACCTTCATGCTTCCAAAATGTGAACTTTGTAGAAGTAATGTGATCAAAAAATATACACTATCGTTCAAAAGTTTGGGGTCACTTGCAATTTTCTTTGTTTTTGTTTAGTGATTTATTTTCTACATTCTACAATAATACTGGGGATTTCAAAACTATAAAAAAAACTTGTATGGAATTAGGTAATTACGTGACAACAACAAAAACAACAGTTAGTTGTTATTTTAAGACACAGAGGTCAGCCTTTCTGTAATAGTTCTTGCAAGAACA
>JAOVVB010000020.1:13092094-13121834 GCA_028570985.1 Heterobranchus longifilis | reverse complement strand
TTCCCCCCCCCCCCCCCCCCCCTCAGTGGACCCAGCTAAGGACACGCAAGCAGAACCTAACCCGACTTTTCCAGAGAATGCAGTCATATCAGTTTGAGCAGATTTCTGCTGACCCTGATAAGCCACTGGCTGATGCTATTCGTCCACTGGACACCGCTGACATGGAAAGGTAAGCTAATTAACTACACATTGAGTAAAATGGAATATCATGTTTATTTTGAAATATTTGTATGACCTTATATTGCTCTAATTTCAAATGTTCTTTATTTTATTTTCATTATTTTATGACAGACTAAAAGATGTCCAGTCTATAGAAGAGCTGAGTGACGTGTACAATCACTTCTTGCTCTATTATGGACGAGACATTCCCAGGATGCAGAATGCAGCCAAAGTCACCAAGAAAAAACTGAAGAAGATTAAGGAAGTGTCGGAGGAAGATGGTAATAACATGTTGCAGTCTAATATGAGTTCCTTAGTAGAAAGACTGGATGTCGGTTGTGAAATTGTCCTTTGGTTACATACCAGGTGAGGAAGCTGAGGTGGAAGAGGAGGAGGAAGAGGAGGAGGAGCAGAAGGGGCCAGATCTGAAGCAAGCCTCTCGTAGAGACATGTACAGCATCTGCCAGGCTGCAGGACTTGGTGTGTTTATTTGCCATATGCTGACATATTGGGGTCCATAATGCTTAGCGATGTGCAGAAAACATTTTTTGGGGCATTTTAGTATTTTAAAGACACTGTTTTTTTTTGTCAAAAAGGTATTACTTAGTCTTTTTTTTACAGGAAAGTACATGCTAGATAAGAATGTTAAAATAATCTCACCGGCTGTTTCCTTGTCAAATTGCTTTATAGATGGACTGGCCAAGAAGTTTGGTCTCACTCCTGAGCAGTTTGGTGAAAATTTGCGTGACAGTTACCAGCGACACGAGACTGAGCAGTTCCCTGCAGAGCCACTGGAGCTGGCCAAGGACTATGTGTGCAGGTAACAACTAAGATCACCCTAGCAGTCACCTTGACTTACTTAATGGATACTGTTTTTTTTTTTCTTTCTTTTTTTTATAGTGATACAAGGTTGCTTATAATTTTTTTTTTTTTATATTCACAGCCAGTTTAGCACACCAGAAACCGTTCTCGAGGGCACACGCTACATGGTAGCCATGCAAATTGCTCGTGAACCTCTAGTCAGACATGTCCTGAGACAGACCTTCCAGGAAAGAGCTAAAGTCAACATCAAGCCCACTAAGAAGGGCAAGAAGGTAAGGGCCTAGAGATATATTATTCTGCTAATAAAAGCATAAATATATCATGCATTATTTACTTGACAAATTCAGTGCTTGGTATTACTTTTTCTTTTAATGTGTATGCCATATTTGACGTGATACAGTAACTAATTATTAATCAATTAACGATCTTAAATGAGTTGTCAATATGCTATATTTATGCCAGAAATATCACCCTGAATAAATCATGCAGTTATGATTAAGAATCTTGTATTACATAAAATGGGCATTATCTGTGCATTATCATAAAGATTTTAGTGTCATTAGTTACCTTAATTATTATTAATTTAGTTTTCAAAGAAAACCTACAGTGAAGTGCATTCACTGTTCATTTCTTAATGAAAGCATTTAAATTTTCCTCAATCTTAGTTAATGTCATATTGACTGCATTGAGCCATTCTTGTATTGACCGTTTTATTTAATAAAGTATCTCATATTTATTAAATGTCACCTAAGCAGTTTTAACTTGTTTAATAACATGATGCTGATGCCCTTTCCATTTATTTTTGTCTAAGAAACAAGGTGCTATGACCCATATTTTCATTCAGCATTCTATCTCAGGTTTTGTATCACTATCAGCAAAAGTAACAGTAGTTTCATTTACCTGGGCCCAAATATCCTACTAACAATCATAATAAAAGCCCAATCAGTACAATCTGACTTGATCGGAATGAGACGGATGGTGTAAACCTTTGATAATCTGTTCAGCAGGGAAATGGTAGCCATGTAAACATTAATTTGAGTGAGCAACAGAACATTGTTGCTTTTATTGATGAGAGATTTAAGTTGTTCTCCTGTGTTCCAGGATGTAGATGAGGCACACTATGCATATTCCTTCAAGTATTTAAAAAACAAGCCTGTGAAAGAGCTAAGCGGAGATCAGTTTCTGAAGATGTGCTTGGCAGAAGATGAGGGACTACTCGCTATAGACATCAGCATTGACTTGGTTGGAGTTAAAAGGTAAAACCGTTACACAGAACTATCTGTACTGTGTTTAAATCCTATACATTTTTTAAGACTTTTCAAGGATTGCTTGATTTAGCAGATGATTCATTATTGATTATTGATAGCATAATTGATTATTATGCTTTTTTTTCTCATTTTCCTTCCATTCTCTTGTGGTCCTTGCAGCTATGCGGGTGATCAAACCTACTTTGATGAAATAAAGCAGTTCTACTACAGAGATGAGTTCAGTCACCAGGTACAAGAGTGGAATAAGCAGAGAACACTGGCCATTGAGCGTTCCCTCCAGCACTTTCTTTACCCTCAGATGGCCAAGGAGTTGAAGAATAAACTCATTGCAGAGGCCAAGGAAAATATTGTCAAGGTCAGTTTAAAATGCTTTGAAAATGGTTTTGGGTGGGTTTTCTTTTTTTACTGCACACACGAAAACACACTGAAGCCATAAGAACAAGGAATTGAATTCTATAAGTGAATTTCCTTCATGTTAATGCAACACCAAATTGTTAGTTATCCTTTTAAAAAGTTCATGATTGTGTTCAAGTAACCAGTTAATTTTTTATGATGTTTCTGCTCTGTGGTGCAGTCATGCTGCAGGAAACTGTATAATTGGCTAAAAGTGGCTCCATATAGACCAGACCAGCAGGTGGAGGAGGATGATGATCTAATGGATGAGACTCAAGGCAAAGGCATTCGGGTCTTGGGAGTGGCCTTTGCTGCTGGCAGGTACTAACCACTCCTGTTTTATTAGTTAAAAAAAAACTTGCAGGCTTTGGTGTCACTAAAGTCTTGGCTGACATACTTATCATTTTCAGTATATTTACATGTGGTTTTATGTTTTTACAGAGACACACCAGTATTCTGTGCTTTGATCAATGGTGAAGGGGAGGTTGTGGACTTCCTCAGACTTCCGAACTTTTTAAAAAGGAGGAATGCTTGGAGGGAGGAGGAACGGGAGAAAAAGGTGAAACATTTATAAAGGATGACTACACCTTTTATAGTTGGCAGACTTAAATATTTGTGTGCAATTCAACAATGTTGTGCCTCAACAGCTTCAAGACATTGAAAACCTGAAGAAGTTTCTTCTCAGTAAGAAACCCCACGTGGTGGCCGTTGCTGGTGAAAATCGGTATTTCTTCCTGCTTTCTGTTACTTGAACAGATTCTTCATACCAGTAATAACTGCCATGTTCTTATGTGCATGGGTGGCATTGCCAGTGCCACTCTGTCAACAATTACTGGTGTGTGATTGTCTTTTCTCTTGTCCTTCCCAGTGATGCTCACATGCTGATGGAGGACATCAAGCGCACAGTCAGTGAGTTGGAGCAAGACTCGTCTCTGCCTGCTGTAGGAGTCGAGCTGGTGGACAACGAGTTAGCCACACTGTATATGAATAGCAGAAAGTCTGAGGTGACTTATATTTTTCTTATACAATCGTACATAACTTCGCCCCTATAAACAAACATCCCAAATTTTGCATGCTTTCATGTTGTCTTCAGCATGCGATTAAATTTTAGTTTTAATACTGGCAGTAAGTCAGGAGTATCCGCTTTTTGATTTAATCCAACTTCCATTTACTTGATTTTATTTTGGGTTTTGTTTTATTCATGTGAAGTGTTTAGAATGCATAATATACCCTTTTCCTTAAGTAGTTCAAGCTTGTTAAGAGTAATTTCACTGCTTCAACTGAAACTTAATTGTGCCTTAAAAGTGCCTTTACTGACAAATTCAGGATTACTGTCTATAAAAATGAATGTTTTTCATTAGCTCCACTACATACAGGCGTTGGGATAAAATAATCCAGTGCTCATATGCTTCTCTAATGCAGGCGGACTTTAGGGACTACCCTCCCCTTCTTCGTCAGGCTGTGTCTGTGGCTCGCAAAATTCAGGATCCGCTGGTGGAGTTTGCTCAGGTGTGCAGCAGTGATGAGGACATCCTGTGCCTTAAACTGCATCCGTTACAGGTATTGAACTTACTGCTGAGCAGTAGATAGTATATTGTTTTAGATTATTTTTCATGAGTGATATTTGCATGTTATATTATTTATTAAACGAATCATCTGTAATGTATTAATATAATATGGTCACCATGAGTGAGAGGAAAGAATGCATTGTATTTATGAACTTCTAAAGGTGTTTCCTATTTGGGGGCCACAGCAGTTGTCTTGCATGGTTTACATGATTAAATATCCAGACAAATTTTTTGTGTGATTTATTATATTTTTTATATGAGTAAATTAATTTTTTTTTATAAACCTTCAAAGTTGTGTTGCTTGCCTGCAAAGCATTGGTGTTACATTGGGATCAATATCCGTCATGTTTGCCATCATCACACTTCTATCCGCCTAAACCATTTATGGGAATTCCACCAAACCCTCACAGAAATTTAATTTTAATATAAAAAAAATATATATACACATACACTACCTCTCAAATATTTGGGATCACTTTCTAACTCCATGGTCATTCCTGATTTAAATTTCTTTCTACGATGTAAATCAATGCTGAGGGCATCCAAAATATGCAATAATCTCCTTTGAACAATCGATGTTGAGATGTGTCTGCTACTCATGGTCTGTAAAGCCTTCATAACGACCCCCATCTGAGGTACTATAATTGATGATTTTTGAGTCTGATAACACTGATTGGTTTTACAAATGGATTTGACAATACTGTTCTTGCAAAAACTATTCCAGAAAAGCTGACTTTCTTAAAATAACAATTGACTGGTGGTGTTGATATTGTTATACAATTACCAAATTCCATATGTGTTATTTCATAGTTTTATTGTGTGTGTGTGTGGAAACAAGGCAAATATGACTGACATCCATGAGTTATTCACAAACCTATCAGCAACTTGGACAACAAATAAATACCTTATTTGATCTGGAAGAAGAAATGTCTATGCCTAAACCTGGAGCATGTCAGTGCTTGCTATATCTTAGCTGACAAGATAAAGTATAGGTAATTGTTTCAATATAATAATTTAATATTGTTCTCATAATTTGTCATTGCTGTAATTTCCAGGAGCATGTTGTAAAGGAAGAACTGCTTAGCGCACTTTACTGTGAGTTTATTAACCGTGTGAACGAAGTTGGTGTAGATGTGAACAGAGCTATTGCTCATCCTTACATGCAGAGCCTGGTACAGTATGTCTGTGGCTTAGGTCCAAGAAAAGGCTCACATCTGCTTAAGGTAAGCGTTCTTTTATGTATCAGTTGTGCTGAAGCATATGGATTGTGTGGCTTTCGAATGGTTAATATATGCTAAATTGGATTCCTCGTTTTTCTTCTATCAGATTCTTAAACAAAACAACACGCGTTTGGAGAATCGGACGCAGTTGGTCACAATGTGCCATATGGGACCTAAAGTATTTATCAACTGTGCTGGATTTATCAAAATCGACACAGCTTCCCTTGGAGACAGGTGACTTAATTCCCCTGATTCTATTCATAAAGATCTGAGAAAGGGATGAAGTTTATTTAGTTTTAAAAATGTATTTCATCCTATAGCACTGACTCCTACATCGAGGTTCTTGATGGCTCTCGTGTCCATCCTGAGACTTACGAGTGGGCTCGTAAAATGGCAGTGGATGCCCTGGAGTATGATGAGTCAGCAGAAGATGCAAATCCAGCAGGAGCTCTGGAGGAGATCCTGGAGAACCCAGAGAGGCTAAAGGATCTGGATCTGGATGCATTCGCTGAAGAGTTGGAGAGACAGGTGAGTCAGTGATCAAGAGCAACACAGCTCATTAAGTGTGTTGGCATGCAGAAAATAACCTGAAAGATCACAGAAAAAAAAGTATCCAGTTAAGTTACAGGCGGTAGAATATAACTGAGTAGACTGCAGGGTTGACAAGGTTTTGGGGTGTAAGGGAGTTAAATACATGACCTGGAAGAAAACTCCTTTGTTTTTTTTGTTTTTTTCAGATTGTTCTTGATGATTGGTTTCAATGCATCCATTCCATCTCTTGTCAATTCAGTTATAATGAGATGTATTATTTTTAAGCTTCTGCTTCAGTTAATTTCTTTACAATCTTGTCTGCAGTGTGTAAGCAGTAATTACTATTCTTTTCCCTTGTTTCTTTTCTTTACGTTTGTTACATCAGGGTTACGGCAATAAGGGAATCACACTGTATGATATCCGTGCTGAACTCAGCTGTAGGTATAAAGACCTGCGAGCCCCATACAGACCTCCCAACACAGAAGAGGTCTTTAACCTGCTCACTAAGGAGACCCCTGAAACCTTCTATATTGGTAGGCTGTATTCCCAGTGAAGAACTTAAATGAATGATGTTGCATTTGCCTTATTTAAAGAACTCCATATTAAGTTCCTATTCCTATGTCTTATGTATATAGGTAAGTTAATCACCAGTGTTGTAACTGGCATCGCTCACAGAAGACCTCAAGGGGAAAGTTATGACCAGGCTATTCGCAATGATGAAACTGGTCTATGGCAGTGTCCCTTTTGCCAGCAGGACAACTTTCCTGAGCTCAGTGAGGTAAGGCGCATTGTCTTTTATGTTTGGTTTTTTTTTTTTCAGTCTCACCTTGCCCAGTCATTTTATTAAGTTATTTAAATCATTTAATATTAAGATATGTGATTATACAGGTATAATTGGATGCCTTCATATCAATCAACTTGCCTAAAAGGAGGAATTCCACTAATATTTAGATTTTAATTCTCTAACAGCAGAGAAACTTTATAAGATTTTATTTGTGTTTAAGAAGAACCCTGCTGTCCAAAACCTGTGTGTAGTGACCATTTAGTGTAAAGCCTTCTGTGAGCTATCTCGCAGAGCCTTTAATCGTTTCCATCACTGCTATGAGTTCTACCTCTTGGGTTTCTCCAGCACTCTGATTCTCCAAGCAATTCTCAAGCCTCCAATTCTATAACGCACCACATCAAGCTATGTAACAACTATTATGCTTTTTTTAAAAAAAAAAAATTTTTACCTTCAGGTCTGGAATCACTTTGACAGCGGCTCCTGTCCTGGACAGGCTATTGGTGTAAGAAGTCGTCTAGACAACGGTGTCATGGGTTTCATCCCTACCAAGTTCCTCTCAGACAAAGTGGTTAAACATCCAGAGGACCGAGTAAAGGTGAGTTCATTATACTCCAGAGCCTAATTTGTTTTTTTCGATTTCATATGTAGTAAGTAGAGCTAGTATTGTTTTAACAGCAATCAAATGGGTCAATTTTATGCAGTCACTGGTTGTGAGGTAATGGTCGAAGATGTTATTCCTCATACGGTAACTCATAGTTATTTGTCTTCAGGTTGGCATGACCGTTCATTGTCGTATCATGAAGATTGACATTGAGAAGTTCAACGTGGACCTTACCTGCAGGACATCTGACCTCATCGACAAGAACAACGAGTGGAAGCTTCCTAAGGACACCTACTATGATTTTGATGCTGAAGCTGAGGATATCAAACATGATGAAGAACAGAAGAAGAAACAACAAAGGACCAGTAAGCCCCTCATCTAATATGTTTTCAATGCTCAAAAAAGGTAGTAAGGTATTGTTCAGATTATAAGAATAATAAATGTCCTCTTCTTTTTCATAGCTTATATCAAACGTGTCATTGCCCACCCATCGTTCCACAACATTAACTTCAAGGAGGCAGAAAAAATGATGGAGACAATGGATCAAGGTGATGTGGTGATCAGGCCAAGCAGTAAAGGGGAGAACCATCTAACCGTCACCTGGAAGGTAGCAGATGGGATCTACCAGCATGTTGATGTACGAGAGGAGGGCAAGGAGAATGCCTTTAGCTTGGGACACACGTTGTGGATTAACACTGAGGTGAACACACACAATGACCTGCTGCTCTAATACCGCAGTTCATTTACACTTCTATTACATCTTTTTATATTTGGTCAGATAATGTACGGAGGAATTTGATAGTAAGACTGACCTTGTTATATATTTTTGTACTGAACACGCATTCTGCATTGCAGGAGTTTGAAGATCTTGATGAAATCACAGCTCGTTATGTGCAGCCTATGGCTGCTTTTGCTCGGGATCTGCTCGGCCACAAGTACTTCCAAGACTGCAACGGTGGAGATAGGAAGGTGTGATAGAAGTGACCGATGATTAAGTATAACACAAGTGCATTAATAAATATTTTTAAAGTTATGTTAATCTATTCTAAACGTGTTGCAAGATAGAAACTTGGTTCTAACGAACAGAATTTAACTGCCATTGGATGGAAGCAACTTGGGATTTACAAAAGCATTGTCAGTTATATCTTTTAAAATGTTTGTTTAACCAGAAACTCTAATAGAATTTAGCTAGACATTCAGTTAGTTATATAATGCAGTGATTGAAATGTATTGTTAGTGTATTTGACATGTTGAGTAAATTTATAGACACTTGTCAGTGTTGTATATGCAAGCTTGATATGTCAAATAAGTTAAAACTTATTTTTAGTATGTTTTCTGTATGATATGTTTTTGAAATCTATTCATCCTGTTTTGCAGAAAATGGAGGAAGTCCTCATAAAGGTAAAGAAAGAGAAGCCCACTTTCATTCCCTACTATGTTTCGGCCTGCAGAGACCTGCCTGGAAAGTTTCTCCTAGGATACCAACCTAGAGGGAAGCCGAGGTAAGCCAAGCCTAAATTAAATTTGTTCACTTAGAAGTTGAAGTAAAAAAAAAACTTACAAATATGTTAAATATTCTTGCAGGATAGAGTACGTTACCATCACTCCAGATGGGTTCAGGTATCGCTCACAGATATTCCCCACAGTCAATGGACTCTTCCGCTGGTTTAAAGACCACTACCAGGAGCCTGTGCCAGGTCAGTGACTGATTTTGCTTGATCCATAACCTGGATTGATTTGCAGTGTTAGATTTTATCAACTGAGGGAAACCTGCATTTCCAAGTGTAACTTCTCCTCTTTGTCTATCTGTCTAAAGGAGTGACGCCCAGCAGTAGCAGCAGAATGCGCACACCAGCATCTGTGAATGCAACTCCAGCCAACATTAACTTTGCAGGTCAGTACTACACTATAAGAATCTTGTCTCCAAAAATATGGTATAAATTTTTCATAAATCTAACTAAATTAATGAGAAACATAAAAAGCTTACAGAAAACGATACAGAAATCAAACACAAAAATCACAAAGCATATTGGAATTGTTTAACCCTATATATATGCAAACTTACCCAATTTTAGACTCATTATAGTAACCTGTGCTTGCTAGGTCTCTTTTTCTATGCTAGGTTGCTTAGACTTGAAAAGCCTGGAAGCAAGTTGGAATATGGTCTTAGATAAGCACCATCAGCCTTTATCCAAGCCTTGTGCATTTAAAATGATTAATTCTGGCACAGTGCATGTAGATGTTGGGAAAATTACTGGTTATCCATGCTATGTTCTATCACATGGTTTTCCTTCAAGACCAAAATTTATCGGATTATTTCTTCCTTTGTCTTTTAGACCTAACTCGGGCCGTCAACGCTCTGCCCAGGAATGTGACATCACAGATGTTTAATGCTATAGCGGCAGTAACAGGGCAGGGCCAAAATCCCAACACAACTCCAGCACAGTGGGCCTCAAGCCAGTATGGTTACAGCGGAGGAAGCAGTGCAGGAGGAGGAGGAGGCAGCAGCAGCGCTTATCATGTACGCATATCATATTCTGTTCAAATATTAACTTAATCACAACTAAACATACAGTCATGCACATTAGAGTCAATTTACAGTTTTGTACATTTTAATATACACGGCTGTTTCATTTACCTTTTGTGGACTTGCAGGTGTTTGCAACGCCGCAGCAACCCATGGCGACGCCCATGATGACACCGAGCTACTCGTACACTACTCCAGGCCAGCAGCAGACCATGAGCACGCCGCAGTATCCCAGCAGCACACCGCAGTCCTCCCACAGCCACCACCAACACCCTTCGTCCACACCGTCATCATCATCCTCATCATCCAGGGTTCGGACACCACAGCCAAAGTAAGTGAATGGTTCCACTTTAGAGCCTTCTACAATATCCTGCTCTAAAAAGGAGTAGCAGTTTAGCCAAAACTGCATAGCATAACGCTGATGGAGAAAGTTGTTATGGAGATTTAAGAGAAATTAATAGTAATGTACTAATATAACAGGATTATGAAATGCAACTCACTCATTTACTGTTTTCCAGACCAACCTCTCACGGAGCTGTGGATTGGGGTAAAATGGCTGAACAGTGGCTGCAGGAGAAGGAGGCTGAGAGACGCAAGAAGGCATCTCGCATGACGCCACGGCCCTCACCGAGCCCCATGATCGAGAGCACACCAATGTCCATCGCCGGGGACGCCACACCACTGCTTGATGAGATGGACCGATAGATAACGTTAACACGTCCTCATTGCGGAAACAAAATGTCTCTGAATTCATTTCATCTCCATGTCTCTTTCTCATCAAGTGCGTTCTTAAAGTTGCTCGTTCTTAAAGTGGTACATTCACTGTTTGCAGTGTTTTCGTTTTTGAAAAGCATTCATTCAGAGCTAGTAAGACATACCCTACAAGAAATGACAAACTGATTCAGGAAATGGACCTGTGATGAAGTTTCCCTTTTTTTCTTTCTTTTAGAAAGGAGCACAAGTGTGCATCCTCTATTGCTATTTTTGTTGAGGTTTTAACAAGAGCTTAAAGTTAAGACTCTGAATAAAAATGCATGTTGGACGGGCTCTGTGGCGTTGCTGCTTGTGTTGAGTTGTGAGAGTTTGCTCATTCAGACCTTCTTCAATAAATGGAGAGCTGTTCACTTTTTATATAAAGCATCCTAAGACATAAAACTGACGTGGTATCATTTGCAATGCTGTGATGCACATGCTTTGACAGTTTAACTGGGATGATGGAAATGAGTTACACAGCCATTGTAATAGGCCAAGGTGTTCCTTACAAGATGCACTTAAAACAGTGTTAATATTTTATGCTGTCAAAGACATTATTAGGAAAAGACAAGACTGGGAAAGGAGCTTCCTCTTTACTGCAAATCTGCAAGTTTTGATGCATAATGTGTTTAAAGGCCAATGCTGGGATATGTTATCATTGATTCACCACTTTTGTGGTACTTTGATACTTATAACGATGTGATAAAGGTTTACTGTAATATTTTCTAAAAAAAAAAAAAAATGTTTTGGGGCCATAAATGAAAGCTTGCTCTTCCTAAATTTTATGAGTTAGTTCTTTGAATTTGTTAATTTTGTCACATAATTATGGTCACCTAGATACAAATTATTGTTCCTCAGCATGTTTTTCTTTTTAAAGCCAGACTTCAATTGGTTTTCCTGTGGCACATTTTCTTACCCATCACAATAATGTGCATTAATTTAAAATACATGTCCTGATGTGACAATTTTCTTATATACTGTGACTGTTTTAAATCTTCATGTTAACCAAATTCTGTTAATTTTTTTTTTTTTTCAATTCGTTCAACTTTTTTTTTTTCTTTCAGTAAAGAAAAAAAGCTGCCTAGTAGTATAGCCACTGTGGAAATGGCTGTCCTTTTTTTTTCTTCCTTTTTTTGTGCTCTGTACAGGATTGTGTCATGAGGGTATAGTGTGACCTTAATGGCGGGAAGTGAATGCTGTTCAGTATAATTCACTGCTGAGATCATGTTCATTTCTTTTCTTTGATAAAATTCTTAAAAGCAAAATTCTGAATGGAATCACTGGTTTCATTATAGAGATTGTATGACAAAGTGAATGTTGTGTCACCAGAAGGACCAGGCGTTGTGTTATTAGTGTTTGATGCAAGATACAACAGGTGAATAGGGAAGAACAACTGATATTACAATCGATCTTGCTAGCGGATTATTAATATTCTTATATAGCACCATTTTGGCAACAGTATTTTTATTTAAGTCCATTAAATAAATTACCTGTTCTAAACCACGTAAATTATCCACATATATGAAATAAGTACCACCAAAACACTATTCTTTGGATGATGTTTAAATTTGTACATACTTCTATCAAAAAAAAATATTTTTTTTTTTTTGCTGGAATATCATTTGCATAGAATTTACTCTATTAAATCGTTATAGAACTTTTAAGATGTAAAAACATGTAAAATGTGAATAATCAGCACAGGCATGCCATTAGGAAATAGACTAGTTGTTTTAGGGTATAATGTACAATGCCGAAAATTGTTCCATTGTGATCTATTTTTTGTTTTGTTCATATAACATTGGAATTCTATCTTTAATTGTCCCTAGAAGTGAAAATTCTGAAGTCATTTTTTTCCTCATTTTCAAAGAGTGGACTAATAGCTAGGAATTTTGAAATCCTTTCTACTGTTCATATAGAATTAGAGTTACCCAACCTAGTTGACCTAGGCCTTCTAAAAGTAGCCTTTGTGCTGTTCGACTCTCTAAAGAACAACCCTCTCACTGTACATCTCGGTGAGTTCTTGCTCTTAAAGTCACTAAAGGAATGTCAGCAAAGTATTAACATATTTATTGGTTCATTGGTTGCTGACCATGAATAGCTTCGACATGTAGGGTGTGAACATTTTTCTCTTGCACCATCCTGGAGCTCTAAGAATAATGAAAGCATGTACAAGAAACATTTTTTAAGGACAATATCAAAAGGCAAGATTGTGCAAGTGGACAAACCATAAGCCTACTCCAACACTGCTAATATTAAGATAATGCAGTGGTCACAAGTGGACAAAAGAACACTGCTAATCCTTAAGTAGGTAAACAGTAGTAAGTAGGTAAACAGTAGTAGGCTTCTCACCTTCCATGTGGAAGGCCCGGGATTGGCATCCTTAGAGCGGTCCGAGGCCTGCATAGAATGGGAAGGTACTAAGTTGTATGTGGATCGGACAGTCCATTGTGGCAAGCCTTTGCAGGAGCAGCCGTAAGAACAACAACAATAACAGCTACTGGGTTTGGACATTTTTATTTCTACTACAACTGACTGATGTGACATCATTTCTATATTTGTCTTAATAATTCACTACTTTATGACATGAAGTTTCCATCGCAGAGATACAAAGAGTCAGTAGATGTAACCGACAAAGACCAGGCCAGAACATGATCGGCTTAACTTTTAATTGCTGTACAATATGATTGATTCTGTGATGACCATGGTATGCATGTCATCTTTAACAGCTGAATGAAAATCCTTGTAATTGTGTCCATGCCTGGAGACATAATCCCCCAAATAATTTTCTTCATGTTTGGAATCCAGAGATCTGCAGTTTCTAGTCACGGGTACTAGCGTGAGTCTTAGATTAGCCAAAGAAACACATGATGCAGTAAAGAAAACAAAGACTTCACTTAAAATCTGTCTGTCTAAAACCCTCCGAGGGCCTTTAAGGAGAACCATGTATTCACAGGAGTTTTTTTTTATTTATTTTGCAATAATAAAACCAGTGTACATAAATGAAGCTGTAGAAGAGCAGGACCAGTTTCAAATCTCATTTAAAACAAGCAAAATATAAAAAATAAAATTACAGACATTAAAAAACAGTGACAAGTGACACGAATGTAGTATAAATGTATAGATTATATAATGTTGATTGAAATGCAGATGGAAGGGCAATATTCACTTTGCAAAATAGTTCTTCTTTAGTGCAAATGTACTTAAATCACAAAATTGTTTGGTATAAAATAGAGTGACATTTCTTTCGCTGCACAGCAGCATCCATCTTTAAATTTTTTAGAGAAAAAGTACATTTTAAAATTCTTATCTAGTTTTAGTATTGAATAACAAAAACTGACTCTCGCCATGAATATAGCCATAGAGGCGGGCATAGTGTTAAAAAAGAAAGAAAGAAAAAAATTCAGAAAGGAATATTTCAGGATATTTCCTTGGCAAGAGTTCTTTAAAGTGAAAAAAATGAGCGAAACTCTGCACACAGTCTGCAGCTTCAGGATTACCAGCTCAACAAGGTCATGTGGTTTAGTAGTGCTGGAGACTGTGTCCCATGCTGTGGGATCTGTGTCTCAGTCTCAGTCCTGGCTCGATCCTGGTTTAGCTACAGCAGTTTTCGTGCTTCTTCTTCTTTGATGTTCTGTTATCATCACAGTCTGTTATTTCTGAAATCAAGCAAATTGGTTATTTTTTTTAATCACATTAGTTATTGCACCCAAACTAGATGTGCATAAGGCTATTTTTTAAAAATCCTATTCCCAGGCATTCTGACCTCTAAATTAATTAAGTTCTAGGGAACAAAGTGGCTTAGTGGTTAGCACCCAAGTTGTGGGGGTACAAATCCCGCCTCCACTTTGTAGGCATGTTTGGTGGAGTTCTTTTGGGCACTGGATTTTCTTCCACAGTCCACAGCCATGCACAGTAGGTGGACTTGTATTTCGAAATTGGGTATGTGTGTGTGTGTATGCGTGTGTGTGTGTCTGTGTGCACTTGCAAGATGAGTGTACCCCTCCTAGGATAGGGTCCAGGCTCCCTACGACCCTACACAGCACAAGTAGTATAGATAATGGATGCATAGTTGGCTAGTTATTAGTTGTTAATACATACAAGTTTCACTTAGCTTGCCACAAGATTTTACCTCCAAAAATATAGAATTGAAAGAGGGGGTACTAACTTTTGAACATGACTGTGTATATTTTAAGGTAAAAATATCAAATGAATATTATGTGGATTTTTTTTTATATGTCTGCCCATTTTGTTTTACACATTTTCCATCAAAGTGTTTGTGCTCGGCGGCACGGTGACTTAGTGCTTAGCACTGTCGCCTTGCACCTCCAGGGTCTGGGTTTGATTCCCACCTCAGGTCTGTGTGCATAGAGAATGCATGCTCTCCCCATGTTTGGTGGGTTTCCTCCTACAGTCCAAAGACATGCAGATTAGGCTAAATAGTGTTTCCAAATTGCCTGTAGGATGTGGATATGTGTGTGCCCTGTGATGGATTGGCACACTGTCCAATTATTGTTGTTGTTTTGTTATTATTATTATTATACTTTGATCAAGCAGAAAAACTTAGTAGGATGTGAGGGCGAATGACAGCACAGTTAGCATACAGCTCTGCCAGCATACAGCTCTGATCTCACTTGAGCTCAGGTTACTGTCTGTGTGGAGTTTCATATGTTCTTTGGTTTTATGCTACCTCTTAAAACCCTAGCACAGGCATGGATAAGTGGATAAAAGAGGGTAAGCCATTTAATCTAAAGAATTTTTAAAAATCCCAGCTGTGGAGCAAGTGGAGGTTAGCATCATGTAGTGAGATGTTTAGCTTGAAAAGAGACTAGTATTTACTAGTACTAAATACTAGTTTTTATACTATTTTGTTAGAAAATAGATGGATCATGAGGAAGGAGCTTTTGTCGGAAATACTTTAGCAAAACATCAAGACATAATATGCATGTGATCAGGTATGCAATGTATACCTTCGAAATTGGCCCAAAGTGGCGTAAACAAAGTAAAAGTATTGGAAAAACCACCACAAACCCGTTTCTCTGTCCCATAGATAACACATAATCTGAGCCAGGCCCACAAATTAGATTAAAGTTTCAAGAGTTTTGTCAAAAAAAAATCCAGCAAAGAATTGTAAGAAGCTTATGGAAGGCCACCCAAGTGTTTCTTAGCTATATATATTTTTCATTTCAATTAAGTTACCAACTTGATCAACAGGACACTTACTAACAATACCATCCATGTGTTTATTATTGTTTCTCTCCAGTTCAGCTATTACACGTGCCTCAAAGGTCAGCGCTGCAACTCGGAAAAAGAATTCCCTCACACTTTCTCCTACACAGAAAAAAAAATACCAAAAGGAATTACATTGACATAGAAAAATCATAGTTTATAGTAAATGTTTGAACAATTAGCACTGAAAAAATTTTTACTGTAAGGATTATGTTAAACTCATTAAATAGAATTAAGTACATTTACAAACTTAAATTTATTAAAAATATTAATGTGTTAAAGCTACACAAGACCCAAATCATTATTTAACCTGACAAAGCGGAAACGACCCAGTACTCAGCTCTTATCTCCTCTGATAACTTGATTGCTTCTTGCTCCATTTCAGCCAACACATCTGGTTGCTGGCAAAGAGAGAGAATATCACAGTACCATCATACATGGTTGAATGATTTCTTAGGATTTACCAGATTAAATTAACTCAAATGAACTCACACTTAAGTCTTTCTTTGTCCCTACGAGGAACAACAGCACACTAGAAGGATCGTTGTCTATCATGGCATCTTCAAGCCACTGCCTGAAGTAATAACATGTAACACCCAATAAAGCAAAACTTGCTCACACAGTATTTATCTAATTAGCTGGAAAATGTATGAGGTTACCTTGCATGGTCCAGGGAGTAGTAGTTGCTTAAGTCAAACACAACTATGATCGCTGAAGATAATACACAAAACAAAGGTCTGACCTGAGTTTTAGCTCTGAAAATTATTGCACATAAAAGATGAAGCATTACAGCTGTTATTACCTTGAGCTCCTCTGTAATAAGTGGAAGCAACACATTTAAATCTCTCCTGACCTGCAGTATCCCACCTACACAGACCAAACATCATTAAACAAATGATTTACCATCAAGAATTATTGCAACATACAGTACTGTGCAAAAGTCTTAAACCACCCCTCTTTGATTTATATGTTGTTTGTTAAGCCACACAGTGACCTATGAACCATTCAAGCAAAAACAAAAAAATTCTAACTTAAGCCATGAAAAAAAAGTGATTAGTATACTGGTGATGCTGAATGCTGAGTGGCTGGAACAGAGAGAGGGGAAATGAGGTTAATGCTAATTTTTCAAATTGTATCTTTAAGCACTTTGCTGCCTGCCACAGTAAAATATCTGTTCTCATTCTTTACATTTAAAAGTGGTTCAATTTGTACATTTGTGATATTTGTACTTTTGTACTTAATTATACACAAGATATGCCAGAAGTACTGTAATATGATACTTGCTAAAATTATTTTCTTCAATTTCATTTTTATTTCATACAAGTTGTTGTTTCTAATATGTTTCTAAAATGTTTTTTTTATGTTCAGACTGAGTCTGTTTCTCTATTGTACAACATCTGGGTCAAAGCATGACACTGTACGTAAACATAGTAAGCTTGCAAAGATTTCATCATCATTTGTATTTAGTGCTTCAATTGTTCAGCCAGCTCCTAACACAACGTGACAGAAGGTACTGTAGCATTCTGCTAGGTTTTCCCAGACTGCTACAGATTAACTTTAAATACACAATAGTAACCCAGTGTTTTAGGTGTGTGTGCTTTGTATATTGATATATTTCTGTGTATCTATTATTCTCCACAGTGATTTATGACTCACAGCTGCAGACTAAAAGGCACTCCCAGGATTTCAAACCTCTCCATCTCAAAGTCCACTCCGATGGTGGCTTTGTAGCCTTTCTCATAAGCGTCCTTGCAAAACCTGCGAGCAAAAAGGAGTTCATCAGTTGATCTCACAAAAGTGCAGTAAATCTAAAGTGTTACCTTATGCATACTATACAAAGTATGTTTATATATCATTTTTCTTTTACTGATCTTTATATTTAAATGAAATAATGAATTTATTTAATAATTACTGTATGATAAAATTAAAGAATATTTACTTACCTGTTTATCAAACAAGTTTTCCCCACAGCGACATCACCCACAACTATGACCTTGGCTACAGTGAACCTGTTCACAAAATGAAAGCATTTTTTAAAATTACATGATTACTGTATATCCAGGGACCTATTTGAATCAGAAAGACAGATTTGTCATTAGACTTACCTCACTGAGTCAGAGCTCTGGCATGCATTTTGCACAGTAACATGGAAATCTGTATTGGTATGCACTGCAGCGTCTTTTGTGAAATACTAAACAACATATCAATTAAAAAACAGAAGCAGGTTATTATGGATGCATTAAAATGGAACAACCTAAAGTAAAAAAAACAGGGATTTGGGTATTTGATTATCACCAGGTAGTAAAGACGTATTTGACATATAATAAGACATATTATTATTATTATTATTATTATTATTATTTATTTATTTTCTTTTTTTTTAAGAATCCTCCACATTGTAGCACATCATATGAAAACTTGTTCAGTAAAAAAAAAAGAAAAATAATTGCAAATAAAGAGTGCTAAGCAGAGTGAGGATTACCTGTGGGAGCTTGTGGATGATCCTGTCTTCTCGTATAGGTGGTAAAGAATTCATAACTGGGCTGTTGTGATAAACAAAACAAAAAGCATGTCAAATATAATGAAAGAATTTTTCAATTATTACATAATAACATAGTGCATATAATGATTAACATTAATGATTAACATTTAATCCCCATTAAATAATTTAAACAAAACAACAAAATAGTCTTTATGAGGACATTTCACACAATTGCTCCTACTCCACAGAAACTACTGGGCTGCCTTTAGACCATTAGACTTCCTGGCACACAACCCAGTGCGTTTTATTCCTCTTATACCACAGTAACTTACACAGGCCAATGCTGTACCTATTAGTATTTATAGAAGACTTCAGGCACAGTACGGTTTTGAGACTCCATACAAATGTAAAACATTTTAATGGTGCAAACATTTTAAAGAAGGCTGTACATTTGAATGACAATCCTGGCTGAGGTGGCTCTAAGCCCACTCTTTCCAGTGAACATTCAGCGAGTGGAACGCCTAAACCTTGATGGATAACATGTCTCCAACTTGCAGAAGAGATCTATCTGTCTGTGTGAACTGTACAAACAGTCATTCACCAACACCACTTGAAGATTACAGGAACCCAATTGTGATTTATTGCCACATTCCCGTCCAGTCCTGACCTTCCTCCAAGCCATTTCCACATGTTGAGCCATTAAAGGAGTTCCTGGGAGGCCAGCGTTTCAGACATGAAGCAGGCAGTCCGGTCATGGCAACAACATACTGAGAAAGCTTTCTACCTTGATGGTGTCCAAGCACTAGTGAAATGCTGGGATAAGTGCATTAGAGTAGCTGGGGATTATATAGAGAAATTAAGTTAGTTTTTACTCTTATAACTCTGTTTTGTTATTCTGCACAATCAAATCTCCTAGTTTAAATGGAACACTTATATAGTTATTATAGTAGTTATATAGAAGATCCTCAAACTTCCTGTTATCTCTTACATTATAACAGCAGTAAACAGTAATGCCCTCATCAGCCTAATTTTTCCCACTTTGTTTAAAAATAATCTTTTTTAAAAATGCCAGCTTGTCAGGTTACTGAGACACCAAAAAGTACAAAATGATCTATGATGATGACTTACAGTTTTTACATCTTAGAACTGCAGGCATTGGGGACTTCAATCAACCAATCAGACCAATCAACAGATCTCCCAGCAAATTACCACATAATCACCACATAAATAAATTATAAATCATTAAAAAAAAAACCTGACTGTTTTTAAAGCACTATAGAAAAGATAACATTTTAACAAGTGCATTAAGATAAATCTGTAATATGTTGTGTAGCCAGAAATGTTATCAGAGCTACATTTATATGAGAAGAAAAATCAACATCTGAACAATCAGAATAAATAATAGGAAAATCATACTGGAATAAGCTTAAATAGGACTGAGGGTTTAGACTTTATTAAGGGCATTTGGAATGAGGAAAAATTAAGAACTGCATACATGAAAAAAGAAAAGCCAAATTCTGGTGGCAAATATGAGATTTCTTTTTTTAGTATGAAGGGGCCCCTGGCTGTAACCCCTGGTGTACAGTATAAACATTTTATACCAAAACTAAGATTAACCTCATTAAAAACACCTAAAGAAAACATTTATACATTTTCATAAAAAAATTAAATCTTTACTAATTAATTTGCCTTATATTAAATTAAGTAAATATATAAGTAAAATAAAATTTAAAAAAACAGGCAAAATGGACTAAAGTTATAATCAAATTCTACATTCAATAATCCTGAAACTGAATAAACAGTCCAAAATTATACATACCGGAAAAATAAGCCTACTTCAAGTTTTATCAATTTGTAACAGCTCACAAGAGTCCTTAAGTCTCTCTCCTATAAAAAGGCAGTGATAAACAAAAACAAGATATTCCTTTACATATTACTAATATAACTTAACAAAAATCTAAACGCCAGTTTGAGACCAAACGCGCTCTGGGCTCACAGCTAAACCATGCCTTCTACTGGCTATCATTAGTACTACAAAATTAAACTACATTACCCATAAACTACACCGCAAACATCTCGCGATACTTCCGTACTACCGAACCCCTGCAAAAAAGCCAAGGAAACCCCTTTGCTCTTCCTTTCTCAACATGGCTCCGAAGGCGAAGAAGGAAGGTGTGCGATTTTTTATGAATTATTCTGTAAAAAATACGTATTATGCGTAAAACATTTATTCCAATACCAAACGCGATGGTTATTAAAGTGTTTAGGTTTGTCATAATTACAGTTTGGGGTCATTTAAAGAGCAGTAATGTGAATAATCTCGTGGAAAATGTCGGTTTGGTGAGAGGTCCTCTGTACTGAGGCACACGTTAGCATAAATCTGCTAGCTTCCAATTAGCTTCTAAATAACCGCTCTATTATAAGCCATGCTCTCGAGTCTTGGAGGTAGCCGGTGATCATAAAAAGGGGTCAAAATGTGTTGTCTTTCGTATGTTTTGTTGAATTTTAATGTACAAGTTGATACTATGCGCTTTCCATTAAACAGTTGACGTTAGTTTGTTAGCCGGATGCTATTCTGAGGTAAACGCACGTGAATGAGATTTTAGGTTAATGGTACATCCAAGCACGAGTAACACTTGTGGCATGTACATTTGGTGTTTTCATTTTATTGGAATAATGATTTAATTGTGGCCTCATTGTTTTTTTAGGCGTTAGACTGGTGAGAAAGTGTACTTCCAGACTTGTACAAGTGTACAGTGTTAACATGGAGAATATTGGAGTCATGATTGATTAAATTTTTTTGGTAAACTTTTTTTTAAATAATCTGTAACATTATAACATGTCTGACTTTGCTTTATATGATTCCTTGTTCAGACCTGTGTACGTTCACGATTCTTTTAGGGAAAACTATTTAGTAAACTTTATACACATTACAGCTCATAAAAGTTGACTTTGGACATTGCCATATGACTGAATATCAATCATTTGGGAATAGTTGGCGATTTTGTTCTTTAATTGGACAATACCACTCTTTAGTTCGGGTTATGTGTTCATTAAATGATTTTGCTTGTATTTGCATCCACTTGATGTGTTTTCAAGTTGCTGTCCCTGGGTTCTTTCCATAGTTGTCCCAGTCAAGACCGAAGCCAAGTCGAAGGCTCTGAAGGCCAAAAAGGCCGTGCTGAAGGGGGTGCACAGCCAGAGGAAGAAGAAGGTCAGGACCAGCCCTACTTTCCGCAGGCCTAAGACTCTGCGCCTGAGGAGGCAGCCCAAGTACCCCAGGAAGAGCGCACCTCGCAGGAACAAGTGAGTTTTCCAAAAAATAAACATGAGCAAAGTCATTTTGTAGTGTTTGATCAGTGGTGTAATAGAATAGTGGAGCCCTTAAAGTCTATGGATTTACAAACGCAATCTTGGAGCACCTAGTCTGAAAAACACAAGTTGCTAAGAAAAAAATACGCTAGCTAATGCAGCTTTAACTCCAAGCAACTGAAGTAATCTGGTACAACCACCAATCAGCCATGTCATTAACACCACAAAACATTAACATTTTTAATTATATACGAGTAAACTGGTGACCCGAGGCTCATTTATGAAAACTTCTCAGCCTCTCTGGTTTAGTCCCAAAGAGCTAATTTAGCGTACTCTGCTGAACACGTGGTGCTTGTTGTGTATGGCACACAAACAGTTCAAGTTCGTAGATCTGCCATCCAAATTCCCCCAGGGATGTGCTGGATAAACTAGTCTGGTCCATGGTCTCCCCACCTTGTAACTTATAGCACTTAAAAGATCTGCTGCTAATGCCCTGGTCCCAGATGCAACACACCTTCCGCAGCTGTTTAAAACCTAGATGGTGTTGATGTAAATTCTTTTAAGGCTGATCAATGTAAATCGGATGTTCTATTGTATTGCATATAGAATTTAACTTACTATAGTTCAGGCTGTACATACTGGTCTCAGATTATACAAATAAAATGCTTAACTTGTTGGTACCTATTTTAAAAAAAATTACAGAGGGGGAAAAAAACATGAATTGGTTTTGTCCACTCCTGTTTGTTTGCCGGGTTGCCAAGGCTTTTCCACATATCTTGGATGCAAATGATGGGAATTGCGATCAAAGCATGATGTTTTGTGATTACAACTTTTTAAATACTGATGCATCCTCATGTCTTATTGCATAGATCTGGGTTAATTACTAATAACGTGTCCATAACAGTCTGATTTCTGATGCCCTCACATACATTCAGGTTGGACCACTATGCCATCATTAAGTTCCCCCTGACCACCGAGTCAGCCATGAAAAAGATCGAAGACAACAACACTCTGGTCTTCATTGTTGACGTCAAAGCCAACAAGCACCAGATCAAGCATGCCGTCAAGAAACTGTATGACATCGATGTGGCCAAAGTGAACACGCTCATCAGGTACAACTTCAACTGTTTTGGTTTCTGGTGTTCTGCCACCTCCTGTGTAATGATGTAAATCAATCAATAGCTCTGATTTTCTGATGTTCTCAAAGGAACCACTGAACCAGGAAGTGTTATATTAATGGAATATTGGTGATTTTTGATAAGAAACATTCTAAATGTATTTGTGCTGTTTAGGCCTGATGGTGAAAAGAAGGCATATGTTCGTCTGGCACCAGATTACGATGCGCTGGATGTTGCCAACAAAGTAAGTGTTCCTATGTGTCAAGACTTATTTATATTATACTATTATTGAATAAACCTAATTTTACATGAAAAGTTGCTACGTGTACACAGAATTGCTTGTGATAACAATATTAAGAATATTTTTAATAAAGTTTTCACACAGACCCAATGCTTGCACTTCCTTTATTTATATTGCCTAAATGGGTGATGAAATAAATTCTGATGTCCTACAACACAAGATTAAGTTTATAGACTGGTGGAATTTTATTCTTCAAGGCATTTAAGTTTTGCACTGGTGCCGAGTGCATCATATTTGTGCTCTGAACAAAAGGACCTGACATGAGCATGTGATGTCATTGTTTCTGACTGAATGAATTTTGATGTATTCAAAGGAACCACTGATGCTCCAGACTTTTTTCAGCTTTATCTGCATACTCCATTTTCATGAATGTTGATGATTTTTTTGTTTTTGTTTTTTTTCTGTTGCAGATTGGCATCATCTAAACTGCTCTTGGCGATGTGTACAGAAGAATAAATGTTTGTAAAACATATACTCTGTTGTATTTATTGACTTGTGGGGGGGGATTCATTGAATACATATTTTGAAGTATGTTCTTCAATTGGGGAATTTGGATTAATTTCGTTACAAAGCTGCACATAAAGGTGCAACACCTTATTACATGGGGGTTGACTTCAGACCCCAAAGAATAAGTGTTGGGTCTGGTTATATTCATTTTTCTGTTAGTTTTGAAGCCATGTTGGATCTAAAATAAATAAATATCCAAGTCGATAAAAGACGGCTATGCATCCTGACATCTGGGCCACCCTTTAGTATGAGCATGGTTTTTGTTCATACTGCTGAGCTTGGTGCTTTTTTTCCCCCCAATAGTATAAACATAAAAAAAGAAATATCTTCTCTCAAATATTAAATGTATACATTTGGAAAATACTTATAACCCTATGCACCCTTTCTGTAAAAGTGGTAGTTTATTAAGAATTTACAGGACTGCTTTAAACAAGCATTTAATATAAGGTTTTGGCAGGTGTGGTATCCTAATCTCTTCAGTGGTAAATCCTGCATCGCTAATTACCGTACTGATTTGTTACAGTAAACACTTCCTGTTTCTGGGTTCCTTTTGGGAGGAAGGCATTGGGGTAGCAGGTGTGTTATGTAACAAAAGAGCATCAGCAAGAATGAAAGGAAAGGTGTACAGGACAGTGGTGAGACCATCAATGCTATATGGCTTAGAGACAGTGGCACTGAAGAAAAGACAGGAGGCAGAGTTGGAGGTAGCAGAGATGTTGAGGTTCTTTTTTGGAGTGACATGGATGGATGGAATCATGTTCAGAGGCGTGATTGTGAGCATATTGGTAGAAGGATGCTGAGGTTGCAACTGCCAGGCAGGAGGTCTAAGGGAAGACCAAAGCGGAGATTTATAGATGCAGTGAGAGAGGACATGGTTAGTTGGGTTGAGGGAAGAGGATGCAGAGGATTAAGATGGAGGCAGATGATTTGTTGTGGCGACCCCTGAAAGGAAATAGCCGAAAGACAAAAGTGTAGGCAGACACTGAAACTATTCAGTAATGTAAGACCAAATGTTCTGATTAGTGATGGTGAGCTGAAGCCTCAATTAGGTGTCTAGGTTTCCCAGCCAATAGTTTCAACAAAAGGTTCGTTTGCCTTCAAGCACTCGCTGTACTGCCATCTAGTGGACAACGTTTGTGTAGCAACTAGTACATAACATCAGAAGCAGCATAATTAATATGGACATGCAGCTGCAAGTACTGTAATTGTTGCGTTCATCATTGACCGTCGTATGTCAGTTGCGTGTGTTTGAAAATCCACTGTTCAAGGAAATGTTTATGCACATAATCACCATCTCTGAATCTTTGAAGATTAACTGAAGATCCAAAATAGAAAGGAAATATGAAGAACAAATCTTTTTCTTTCCTCCTCTTTCTTTTTTAAATATAAACACGAACATGAATACAATTAAGCAGCCACTGTTTGGAATATTTGAACAGAAAAAAATAAATACAATAAGACGAGTTTATGAGAAGTTGAGGTCATTATTATAAACCAAAAGATTGTGTAAACTTTTTTCATATATTGTATAAGAAGTATATTGTAAATTTCATTGTAAAATGCAAAAAGCAATTGCAAAGTTTTCCTGAATCTTGATTTATGAATTTAACAAAAATTTTCAATATAATGATTAGCTCGTTTGTCATTGGTCACGTAACTCAGGGAACCGGCGCACGCGCCTCGGAGCGAGGCTTCATTTGGACACGCCCCCTTTTGCTCAATACAAGCTTCCAAAAATTATGTGTAATTAGAGCTCTAACTATGGGGAATAGTTTAAAATTTATTAGTCCTTATGTCTGGAGATATATATATATATTTATATATATATATAATGGAAGTTAGTCCTCCAAGTGTGTGATCTTTGTGCAGGTTAGGAAAAACAATGATGAAGCTTATAACATTTTGTTCATAATTTATTCAGTTGATGAACTCCCTCCTTTATATTACATGCTTGTATACATTTTATTAAGATAGATAATCTAGGTATTGTGAAAAGGAAACATCTGACCCAGCAATACAGACAAGCTGAAGGATCAAAGCAACCTGGTCTTCACTAACACCTAAGCAATGCCACAGGCTGATTGCCACCCTTGCATGCTGCATTGATGAAGTAATTCATGCAAAAGAAGTATTGAGTGCATTTATTAATATCATTTTTTAGAATTTCTTGTAATTGAAATTCTTTTTTGATTGATCTTGGGAAATATTCAAATATTTTGACATTTTAGGAAATATTAAAAACACCTTATATATAAAACAATATGAATATACCTATATTGAACTGACTGTAAACCATAATCATTAAAATGATAAAAAGGCTTGAAATACTTCACTTTACATGTAATAAATCTAGAATATACACAATTTATTTTTAAATTAAATAAGAAGAAAATAACTTATTCATGATATTTAAATTTTTCAGAATGCACAGTATACTAATTACTTCACTGGAGTGTGCACATTCTTTAAATGTTTCTAATCCAGAATCAGAAACTTTCTTCGTTCTCAAGTGTCTAATCTGACCTCCTGAAGATTTGAGAATGTACTATGAATTTTGAAAAGCTTGGTTTCTAACTTTTCTAAAAGCCTGTTTTCATTACATGCTTATTCCTTCTTTCAAAATCCCAAAATAGATTAACCTACACATAAAGGGATTGCAGAATACAGTGAGCAATATCATTTATTAAGTTATGTTTATTTGTAAATGTGAAACATCACTATGAATATAAGGTATATTTTGGTTGTATTCAGGATTACATCAGAGTAGCTGTTAGATTTTATTAGCCTGCAATTACCTGTTTTACTGATGATTCCTGGGAAATGCTCAAGGTCTAAACAATTTAGTGTTTAGATTGTGAACCTTGGAGGTGAGGTTATATAGTATAAATAAATTTGTAAAAATCAGCACCATGAATTTAAATGTTTCATAGTACGGAGTAAATCAGTGCTATGCTGTAAAGATAAATAACATTGCATGTGGACTCTAATGGGTGTGAGCTGGGAAGTCACCCATCCTGAACAACAGGATTAGAAAAAACTAATACATGGGAAAAGTCCAAGAGTTACAAAAAAAAAAAGATAAAAGTCATATATGGAGTTTGTGAGTTGCAATTTGCAATGAATTTCAGAATTTCTAATTTCTTTTAATGACATCAACTCATGTCCGGTATTCTAAATCTGCCCTTGTTGCAGTTTAGTCCTGGGCAAATTTGCGGATGCCGTTGGATTGGCTTTGCTTTGAAAAGAAATCTGCTCTCAGTAAGCGATAAAAATATATGAGGATCATGATGTTCATGAGCATCATAGATGCCAGGAAATACCCAGCATGGTCCAACCAAGAGTAGTTAAAAATGATGTACCCCGTTAGGTAAAACTGCGCTCCCAGACGAAAACTGATGTACGTTGTGACATTGAGAAACTTGTTAAGTTTGTACAGGAGCGAGTCTTTTCGTACTTCAGCCATTTTTAACATAAGCCGCGAATGCAGGAAGACACTGTTCACTTCGACAAACAGAGCCACCACAGCGCCGGCCACATAGCGTCTCGTGAGAACAGCGTACAGGAAAGTCCATATTACCTGAAAAGTTAAGATTTTGGAGAAATGTAAAGTACACTATAAGGCCAAAGTATGTGGAGACCTGATTATCACACTCATAGTTGTTCTTCTAGCCTGCAAACAGAGAGGGATGTACTGAAAGTAATGCAAAAGTCAGCATAACTTTTTAAAAATTGTGCATGCTAGTAGAGTTATTCTTCTTCTTCACAAAAGATGCACAGATGGATGAAGAGAAGAACTTTAAAGAAGGGGAAACCAGCATTGAAGACAAACCATGCCATCAACTGCGACAAAGGGGATAGCACGATTTGAATGACCTTTTTCAAAAAAAATTATAATAATTTTGCAAACTTTTGCAGTACTTTTGATACTTGTGATACAGTGTTTGGAGTGAGGTCCATGAAGATATGGTTTGAAGAACAAGAGTGACCTGCACAGAACATCAATTCTCGATACCTTTGGTACACTGATGGAATTTTAGATCTTCTAACTCTTCACCAGTGCTTGACCTCTGTAATGTGCTTGGTGAGTAATGCTCTTTTAGCTGAATGAACATAAATACACAGAGCCATGCCCCAAAATCTAATGGAAAGACTTCTCAGAAAAGTGGAAGGAATTACAACAGCAAAAAAATGATTATCTGGAATACAATATTCAAATTGCATATGAGTTTGATGGTCAGGTGTCCACAAACTTTTAAGTGTATGTCTTTGTCAAAATGTCCTTAAGACAATGGAAAACCCATTTAATATGAAAAAAAAATGACTAGGGAGATTATATTGGAAGTAACTGAATTTACCATAACATGATGAAGCAGAAACTCCCATGATTCTCGTGCATACCCACTGAAGATGATGTCACGAGCATCGTGGATGAAATACCCTGACAAAGAAAGTTCGGAGTTTGTCAGTTTTGAGTATAAAAGGAAATAATCTTGTAGGATTGGACAACAAATTTCATTTGGGTTTGATGATAATATTTAATATTCACCAATAACTTTCTTCTAGACAGGGTCATGGACATGAAGCAATTACTAATACACACACACAACACCCCTGATCAGCCATAACATTAATACCCGTGCCAGGTGAATTGAATGCAATGAAATATTAATTATAGCACGTTGGTTTAGTGGTAATCTCTGTCACCTTGCACCTCCAGGGCCCACCTCTGTGTGCATGGAGTTTGCATGTTCTCCCTGTGCTTGATGGGTTTCCTCCAGGTACCCTGGTTTCCTCTCACAGTCCAAAGACATGCAGATTAGACTAATTGGCGTTCCCAAATTGCCCGTAATGTGTGTATGTGTCTGTGCCATGCGATGGATTGACCCCCTGTCCAGGGTGTTCCATGCCTATCCATCACAATGCACACACAACATACACACATTACGAACAATTTGAGACGCCAATTAGTCTAATCTGCATGTCTTTGGACTGTGGGAGGAAACTGGAGTACTCAGAGGAAACCCATCAAGCACAGGGAAAATCTCCACTCGCACACACACAAGACAGGAATGGAACCCTCGTCTCTGGAGGTGCGAGGTGGCTTTGGGATCACCATGATCAAAATAATAAAGTTAAGGAAGATTATTAAATGTTTTGCGTAACCATGAGAGAGGTCTCTTGTCAAACTAATCACTGGTAATCCTCTTATTTTAAACAATGGGTTTATAACGTGTTTGCCATAATTATTAACCTAGCATTTAATTTGTAAACACACTTTTATGTTGAATAATCATAATCCCACATTTAATCCCACTTCCCAATTAAAAATATCTGAATGGCAAAATATCTGTTTTCCTGTCCTTCTGATTGTCAATATGTTCTGTGATATGTATTAGACTAATACAGGCTAAGTTCCTTTCTCATTTACTACTATAATTAAATTCCAAATATTAAATTCATTCTTACCAAAATGAATTTAATATGACATTATTTAGCTGAGACAGGTAGGATGGAGTTTAATTAAACAGGTAAACTCAAAGAGACCTAAGCTAAAACACCTTTATCATGGTTCGGTTTCAGAAAAGAGTCTATTAACCTACTAAAGTTCCATAGAAGAGACAACTCCTTTTTAAGTAAATTTCCTTGGCACATGAACAAAGTCAAATACTTGTTCTAAAAAAGTTGAAATGTGAGAAATGGCTCTTTAGTCACATGAAAAACACAAAACATGGTGTAATTCCAAGCACGTAACATTAATTCTTTTTAATGCCACTGATATGGCACGACCGAGTGGTTAAATGTTAATAGGATTAGTATGGACTAATCATTACAACCAGAATAAATAGATTAGGTTTGAGATTTGTATGTATGATACAGTGCATCCGGAAAGTATTCACAGGGCATCACTTTTCCACATTTTGTTATGTCACAGCCTTATTCTAAAATGGATTAAATTCATTTTTTTCTCAGAATCCTACACACAACACCCCATAATGATGACATGAAGTTTACTTGAGATTTTTGCAAATTTATTAAAAAAATAATAATAATAATTGAGAAAGCACATGTACATAAGTATTCACAGCGTTTCCAAAATTGAGCTCAGGCGCATCCTGTTTCCCCTGATCATCCTTGAGATGTTTCTGCAGCTTAATTGGAGTCCACCTG
>JAOVVB010000020.1:13054868-13074543 GCA_028570985.1 Heterobranchus longifilis | reverse complement strand
TACCTCTCATCCCTCCCCTCTGAGAGAGCTCGGCCAATCAGCTCTCTCTAGGCCTCCGGCTGTGAGAGGTAACAGCACTCGGAGGCCTTGCTGATTTTAATTTTAGTGTGCAAAGTGAAAGCTTTCTGTGGAAAGTTAGGAACAACACAATGGATATGGTAGATAAATAATGTGTGTATGTGCGTTCATGTGTGTGTCTTGCGCCTGTGCTAACCTGGCAGTGCGTAGGTCTTCCACAGTAAGCTGATTCAGTGGGACACCTTTAGACTCAGCCTGATAGACAGCTTTTCCTGAGCAGCTATGAGCTTCCCTAAAAGGCATCTTCAACAAACACATCAATGATTCAGTTTAATTAATAACCGAGTATTATAACTGTGAGAAGATGATTTACTCACTCCTTTCCTGACGAGGTAATAGGCCAAATCAGTAGCTAGCATGTCTGGACTGAGTGCTGCCTCCATGGCTTTCTGATTTACCTGCATTATATTCCAAAAGGTTATTACGTAGTTTCACTTTTGAAGCAAATCATCATATTTCTTTATGAAACCTATTAAAAATGATAGCCTGTGCTTGACTAATTTATCCAACGGGCAATACCGTCATGATCTACAAAACGTATATACAGGAAATTGCTTGAAAATTGAAATGCTGCTTGTGTGGCCGATCTTTTTAAAAATGGAAATGAACTTAGGTAAGATCTAAAGCTGTGAGAAGTCTCACCTCCAGTGTAGACATGACACCTGTAGCCACCTGCAGTACGGCATGTAGGGATTCATAGGTGTCAAACATGGCCTCTTTATCCTCCTACAAAACACACACATGAGGGTGATCAGTGCCTCACAGTAAAGTAAACCTCACACTGTAACACACATTATTATGCAGTTCTCTATATAAAACCACTGTTCGTTTACCTGTAGGTCTTTGTTGTATGTGCTGGGGAGTCCTTTGAGGACCATCATAAAACCTGCACACTGAGCCACAGTTATAGAATAATATTAATAATAATAATAATAATAATAATAATAAAAATGCACATGACACTTCACTGTATAAATTGATCAGAAGGACCCTGACAATTATTAGGTCCTTAGGGACTGATTTTTGTTTTTAAGTGAATCCTTTCAGTGCTGGGTCTTACTCTGCCAAACACTCGTCCTGCTTTGCTGCGGATCAGCTCCAGACTGTCCGCGTTCTTCTTCTGTGGCATCAGACTGCTCCCTGTGCTGCTCACGCCAAAAACATAAGCAGAGATCTAACTAACACAGCACTTCTAAACACACTACTACAGTACCAACACAAATAAAGGATAATCACTGTGTTGCTTCAATTAAAAGACAAAAACAGATCTCTGGAGAATGAAGTTAGGACATTTCCAAACATAGAAAATGCAGAAAATTATTGTAATAACATACATTAATAAAATAAAAATCTGTTATAGTACACAGTGGTAGTTTAAAAATGAATGACACATTGTGTCCTGAGGAAAGAATTAATTTTTTTTAAAAAGGTACTGACCTGTATGCATCTGACAGCTTGATAAAGGAGAATTCTTTAGTGCTGTACAGGATCAAATCCTCTGCCATCTTACTGAGGTGCATCAGACACATCGATCCCCAGAAGAGAAACTCAGCTGCCAGAAAAATAAAAATTTTGAACAAGTGAATGACTTGACTGATTATTATTTTTATTAAACCCAAAATGGCTAAAAGTATATATACCTACGATTGATGTACAAATATTTCTAGCCAGAAACAACATTATAAGTTTTAATACATCTTACTTATTTGCTTGCTTTAAAAAAAATTATTCCTAAATGTTTAGCCTTGAATGTGTATAATGAATGTTCTACGCATATGATGAGTTTTGACATTAAAAGGCTCAATTATAAGAGTTTGATAATTTTTGTTCCAAGCTACTAATAGGTGGTAGATTCTAAGAACCCTTAAGATCAGCATACAAGAAACATACCAACAAAATCTCTCTGTCCGGTTGCATCCATACTGTTGATGCTGATCCCTTCGAACTCGAGCTCTGCAGGGAATTTCAAACCACGGAGAAAAGTGAACAGTATATTACAGAATATAAAAATAACTTTTTTTTATGTACATAACAGAACATGAATTTGAACTACATAGCAAGAACCCATGAATATAGTTGCGAGAAACGATGTGCCACCAAACCCGGCCCAAATGATCCAAAACATTGAGGATGCAAAATTTCTAAGGGATTTATAATATCGCAAACGGTACAGCCATGGTGATGCCTTAGACTTATGCTGCAACTATATAACTAATCAACTAATTTGGAGGGCTTAACATACTCAAAAGACACACAGGTTATATGTTGCTCCCGAGCGTATAAATTCCCTAGGAGGAGTATATCAAAATCGATTGCGTGCATTTTATATACAACCCAAAGTAACTGACTTCCTGTTGAGTTAAGCCCATGATATGCATGAAAACGGTTTAGCTCAATGAGATATCAATGAGTTTGAAATGCATATGTGCATATGAGCTATACAGCAAAATCTCTTGCGAAGGCGCTGTGAGCCACGCCCCTGTAAGCCACGCTCAGGGCCCAGACTCTCAGGTGTCCTAATCGCAGCAGATTCCAACGTGTGTGCTGATTTTCATGACTTTTTGAGCATGGTACTACCACCAAAAAGGCCTGGATGGTTAAAATAAATAAATAAATGAAAAATAACAATCCTTGGAAAAACTATAAGGCCCTCACACATTATGACATCTGCACTATGAGACATCAACAATCTCATAGGGAAGTGAAGATGTCACTATGATGTCATAGTCACTACGCTGTCATAGTCACTACGCTGTCATAGTCACTATGGTGTCATAGGGCCCTTAATATAATGTTTCTGAATTAATAATTTCTGCGTCTAACCTACATGACACATGGTGCAAAAAAAAAAAAAAAAACACAGCTAGAAAAAAAATTTCTAACCTTTCTGAAGAAGTTCCCTATCGATGTTGAAGGGGTTCCCAGCGATGGCTCCACTGTAAAACAACATTCAAAATAATTAGACACAATTTATTCTGATTGATATTGATGGATAAGTCTACATTACGTGCTACATTACATCTTAGGAAGAAGAGAACAATTATTATACAGTATGCTTGTTTTCATTTATAGCATTTGGTGTTTCTCTTAGTCTGTATTAACGTAAAATAAAGTTACTAGTCAAAAGTTTGGACACACCCTCTAATTCAATATTCTATGTTTATTATTTTGTTTTTTACATTTTTGGCTTAAAAGCTAAATGACAAGGTTAAAAGTGGTAGCTAAAGTAATGTAAGAAAGAGTGATAAGACCAAAACACTTATGAAGGCATTGAAGCTACAAATGAAGTGAAGAATACATAAGTAGGATGCATCATATACTGTAGATTGAAAAGTATGAATTCAATCATAATTAGCACAGACCTTCCCAACGGTAAAACGTTGACCCTCTTCTTGATTTCCCCCAGCTGCTCAACATCTCTGCTCAGTGCTACTGCGTGACTGAAACAACAGTAACATGGAGTTTTTAGATTTGCTGTTAGTTGTATCAAAAAGCCACATCATGTTTAATAACTTTGGTACGTTTTCCTCTATTGAAAACGGAATGCACTTTAAGTGATAAAATAAAGTTATAATTTAGTCAGTACATTATGTGCATATTTATCAAAATCCAACTAATTTGTTGCACTCCCAGTCGAGTTCCTGTAATGTGCAACAGTATGAGATCGTGCATTGTCCTGCAAAGACAATTTTTCCCATTAAATGACAGGGCCATTAAAGGAGTTCCTGGGAGCTCAGCATTCCAGATGTGAAGCAGGCAGAGAAAAATCTTTCTACCTTGATCATAAAAACACTGGGATAAGTGCATTATTGTTTTTACTGTCATAACTATATTCTGTTATCTTACACAATGAAAAGTCCCAGTTTGACTTGAACGCCCCTCATACAACATATTGGCCATAGTGTGCTTTAATTTACACATTGCATGCTTCATGAACATATCAATTATTAGGATTATTATTTACATCAGACAGGATGGAGGCTTCATTTGTGCTTGCCATAACCTTGGCCAAGCTTTCATCAATTTCCAAATAAAATCAGTTTATCTGCTCTTTACAGCAGTAATTCTAAATATAATCATACAAACATTCAGCTATTTGCTCTCTAACAGGAATCTAAAACAACTTTAAAAAATAATGCCTCCACCTAGTGGTGGGAAGCATTAAAACATGTCAAATAACAAAACCCTTTTTTCTGGTTACTCGACACTGGTGTAATTAATAAACAATTTATTTATGTGAACTAATGTATTAAATAATGTTAGGTAGGTGAACTTTAATGTAAAGTGTTACCCATTTAATCAAGTACTGCTTCACAAAGTGATCCATGTAGTTAATGCTTTATTAATGTCCTTTGCATAGGAAAGTCACTCTACCACAAAAGATTTTTTCGTACTGTGCAAATCTGAAAAATCCTAAATATGAGAAATAGCCTCCAGAAATGTCAACATTTCTGATCCTGCATGAATTATCACCTACCAATCCCTACCCCCCAGTCAGCCAGGGTAGGACGCATTCAGCAACTATCAACTGGGAAGAGTGAAGGCAGGAACATGCCTCCTCTGTGCCACATGAAGCTTCAAAACACATCTTTCCTGCTTTTATGGAGCATTGATCGGTTAGTTTCACTGTGATTGACTAAAGACAGAGAGAGCATTGCACCACTCCTAGCCAGATTGATGATGACAATGGTTATTCCCCATTATTATTATGGGTGTTACCCCATGGTGGATTTTTAATGTCATTGTGTATTTATATTTTCGGCTGTTCCCGTCAAGGATTTTTCCTGTACTGAGCCTAAATGCTAACTAAACTAACCCACTGTCAGCACATACATAGTGCATAGACGCTTGCGTATACAAAAGTACCTGAGAATCCAGTGGCTCCATCTGATTGGCTGCGCTCTTTGCATGTGCGTGTATCCAGGAAAAAGGATGTTAATTTCTCTACAGAGCAGAAAAAAATATGGTAGATGTGAAACGATGACAAGACAACCACATGTATAAAACAAATCCAATATGAAACCATGTCATTTTTATGTTTTTACATGGCTGCCCTTTCCACCATTGTAGTTATAAGCTGGATGGTGTTTCCCCTCAGAGTGGCGATTGCATCCCTTAACCACAGCCTCATATCTGTCACAACCTATTCAAGCAACATATAATAATAATAATAATAATAATCATCATAATAATAATATCATCATCAAATACTGAATGCACACAAACTAGTTTAATTACTGTATGTTATAAAACATGACAGGATGTGCTGTTGGAGGAAAATATCCAACAATGGCATGGTGTGATGAAGGCCAATTATAATGTTGCGGTTACTGTTACCACCTTGAATTTGATTATTTTCCAAAGACAGCATGTTACAAAGTGTTTTACTTCCCTTTATACTACAGCGATGTGCCAACTATTACTTTCTAATGACTAAATCACTACATGTCCTACTTTTAATTGATTGATTATTACAGTACATTTAATGTTGTTCCTGAAATTATAGCAAACATAAACAGCTGTTCCCTCACACACCTCTCTTTTTGCCTCTCTCTCCTTTTTTCGTGGTTAAAAAAACGTTGCTGCTCCTCCTCCTGATACAAATCCTGATACAATAGATGCCAAATAAATAACTCCTGTGTGTCCAGAAAGCTTCCCCCTATCCACTTACACATTTTATTTTTACTTTATATACATGTATAGAAACTTTATATACATTAAAATAACCCTGTGATTTGAATTACAGCAAAAATAACAAATTATTAAATTATTACAAAAATAATCAACCTTTTTCCGACCAATCAGCTTTGAGAATTCAATGTTGCTGTGGTCGGAACTCTAATAAAATGAATAATGCCTTGTGTAATCGTGTACAAAGTGGGACACACTTGATCATTCCTGCTTCTGCCTGTATGAAGCTTTCCAGCTGCCTCTCCAATCAGTTCCTATAACACAGACACACAGTGTTAATGATGGAAATCACCGCTGTGCAATTGCACGTCCTGCCTGAAGTACGTAGTCTGGGGTTAACTTAATTGAACTGTCACTGCTGCTCACAGAACTGTAGGCAGTTTGCACTACAGTTGAATCGCACAAAGCCACCAGCAATTAATGATTTTTTTTTTTTTTATCACTGAGATGAATTTCTATCTAGATATATTGTTGGTTTTAACCCTAATGTGACATGTAAGGTTTTACATGAATTGTACGGGACATGTTGATTAAACTGCATGATATTTATATAAAATGACATTTTAGACTTTCTCGTTTTTCCAGGTGGCTCTATTGAACGTGTAAAACATCTTACTTCATGCACTTATGTGTCATGCAATGATCAAAGCATCTTCCATATTAACAAGTATAAATAGTATTTTGACAATACAATATAGCTCACCTTTAGCCTACGCTCATTGGCTGTGTGGATATCTTCATCTCCTGGCTTGATCTGGAACTTACCACTGGACCATTCACCCAAAACCTGGTTTAGCACAATAAAACATTTCCGCACAGTGACAAACTGTGATATACAGTTTTTACAGGTATACAGGTAAATGCATATACAGGTACATTTTTGACCTCATGTGGTGCGCAATGACCTCAATCAGTGTTGTCATTTTATCATGTCAACATGACAAGGTTAAACATAGTAAGTACTGATTACTAGGGATGGGAATGACCAGGGACCGGACGATATGATATCATGACATTATCATCTAGGTGCAGATTTGATTAGTATTTGTATGAATAAATATCCCTATTATTTTGTTTTTTAGATTTTGTTACAATTCTAAACAAACTTAGCAAATAAACTACACAGGATGCTGCACCACCTGTAGGATTATAGAGGAACAGTAGTGTAGGATCCTGTAGGATTATGGAGAAACAAGTCAGTGTAGGGATAGATGGATTGCTACACAAAAGAACTGATACAAAACTGAATCGATTTTCCCCCGCCTATATTGGTCACATAAAATTGCAGAATTATTCTGGTCCGAAGAAACAACAAACAAACATGACTGTATGAAAACAAGAATTTGTAATGGCACTTCTTGTTACCTCTTTCGACTAATGCCACAGACTCTGAATAGCTGAAACGTGTGTTTTTATTTGATGTCAGGAGAATAAACATACGTAACTACTTCACCCAAAATAGAGTTAAACTTTTTATTCACAATGTTGACATAAAAAAAAATCATCAGTTTGATAACCCTGCCACAGGCGCTAAGTAAAGTCTATGGAAGGTCTGTGAAAACTGTTCCTGACAAAATGTCTCTAACCTGGCAGCTAGTCTGGCTTTTAGCTAATAATTAACTAAATGCATGTGATTGGATGTGGTTTAAAAAAACAGAACCAAAAATAATGAAGGTATATGTTATATCATGAAAATACAGGCATTTTTTAAATAGGTCTTCTGCTACAATACTGACTATGAAGCCGCCAGTTGTGTGATTTTGCAGATATACACTTACAGACTGTAGGCAGTTTGTTGTGCATACAGTATCAGGGACACTGACATGCTAGTCCAAAGGGGGCACAATTCCACTGAAGTGTTGTAGTGTTTTGTTTTTTATTTGATAATTTAAATAACTTAACGATAGCAAAGGACAACAAGTTAATGGTGTTACCACTAATGTTAATCACTTATGAGTCAAACACTGATGCTAAAGACACTTTACAAATGCATGTTCCAAAGCTATTATTTATTATATTTATTTAACGTCATAATTTTGTCATGTCATGCCATGAGTTGAGATTGGTTACTTACACCGTACACTGTGATTAACATGACCGCAGTGGTGTATCAGCTCATGATATCACTCCTTGAACCTACAGCCATGAAGTGTGTGCAGCTTATGGAATGAACCAAATACCCTAAACAGAGAGGGGTGTCTGTGTGCACCATTCAGATTTCAAATGAGAATATAAATATTTGGAAAACCACAATTAGTTTCAAAAATTGAAAATTGTTTTACAGTTTCTACAGCCATCTAATGTGAAAAATTTAAGGGGCACTCTTTAGGGCACACCTAACTTGGTTGCCCACCATGTAAGTGTACCTACACCAACAACAGTGGTCACTTTCTATTAATGGACAAGGCTCGGTGTAGTTCTGTGTTGTATTAAGTTGCAAAAAGAACAGGAAATAATTAAGTTACTAGAAAAAAGGTTTTCATTTCCTTGAATGTGACTGCACAAATCTCGTCATTCTTGTTAGGCCACAAACATTGAAAGGATTTCACATAAGGAGGCGAGCCTTCAAGTCAACAAACCTGATTAAGGCCGTCCTGAATTTGCACCGTTTCCTCTTGAGTGACAAGGTTGGCTTTGTGCAAAGCCTTCACGTAAGCTTTACTGCCCCTTATGTCTGCATCCCACATCCGCTGATCATATAATATCGATGCGTTGAACTTCTCCATGATGGGATCGGTGCTCCCTACAAATCTACCACCCCATAACTTGTTTCCCTGTATGGCACAAAGGAAAACAATGACTGTAACAAAGTGTAATTTAAAGAGATTAATTAATACAGAGTTAATAATTGGCTAATAATTACATATTTCCTCAAATATACCATAAAGCACCCATAATAATAAATGTAAAGTATGTCTTGATACTAGTGTCACCATGTAAGCTTGATTAGCCATGTTTTAAAGGCATTGGTTATTTTTTTCTAATATATCCTACAAATTTTTATATTCTACAAAATCCTATATTGTTAAATATGAACCATTTCTAAATTCATCAGGTCCTTAGTAGAAGGAAACCTGTCATTGTGGAGTGAAACAGAACACTGCATTTTAGCTAACTTACAATTATCCTGTAATGCAAAACGGTAGGGAGGCTAATGTAGTACAGCAAATATGCCTTTGGACTAAAAACTAACGTTACGTATAAGGTTAAGGAGAAGGGTGTGTACATGCTTTTGCTCCTGCTACTACATCTATTCCTATAAAGATGAAAGGACTTTACCTCGGACGCTGCCATGGTAACTTCTTTCTTCTTTGAAGTTTAGATCTAACGTTCAGTTCTTCAGTAGCTGCAACATTTCAAATAGAGCTCGCTAAAAGACTTCAACGACATGCAGAAATTAGAGGCAAATCTCTCAATGATCTCGCGAGAGCACAAGCAAGCTCACGTAAAAGCGGAGACGCACACTTAACCAAGTGTTTACGGTTACCAGGGGATGTAAGCAGCTGCCTCGCGATTCATTCAGGCAGGGAGACGATTCAACAAATGAAGAGTCGATTCTTTAACATTATCATTAAGAATCTAGAGTCGACTCCTACGTACTGGACACGAGAAAGTACTTCACATTATTATTATTATTATTATTATTATTATTATTATTATTATTATTATTGTCGTTGTTGTTGTTTTACTGTGTATTTTAATCCCTTTTTCTTTTGTCCTGTGGATTCCAAAAATTGAATCAGAATAAGTGTCGGCTGCAAATGTTCTCAACAATGTGACTTAAACAGTAATACGTTTGTCGTTAAAAATTAACATATACGCAATGTTATGCAAGTCGCTAAAATTAACATATACACATTGTTATGCATTATTCAGTATTATGAATTATTCAGTTTGTTAAAATAGTTTATTCAGTGTATCACAGCTATACTAATGCATTATGACTTTTTATGGTAAATTTTCGAAACAATTGTTTATGACGCCAACAAAAACTGGGATTTTTTTTGTCCTGAAGTGAAATATTATTTTTTAATAATAATAATAATAATAATAATAATAATAATAATAATAATGTTACATAGCTGTATACATAGCTAAATTACACTATTTGGTGTGGGGACGTACAGCCTTGAGATGATGTTTCCACCCGGTTGTTTTACAGGAGTGCACCGGGAAAGACGTCAAGGATGGAAGTGTGAGAAACGATTTTTATATAACCATAAATTAATGAATTTAACATGTTTTTGATTTATTTTTCACAGATGTTATTTAGTTGTGGAATTTTTAAGCAGTGGAAAAGATAAGATATAATTTGGCTGCACGTGCTATAGAACAGCGGTAGGAGAGTGAGTGACAGCCTTCCTCCGAGCCTCAGCTTTTGTTTAGTGTATTTTGTACCTTTTGGGTATTTAGCAACTATCCTGCAAAGTCTTCCCATTATTTGGCCTCTTTAGCTACCTCAAGTTGCTTTGAATTTTCACATTTCATAGTGTTAATTGTCATTTCCAGTTCAAAGTTGTAGCAGATACGTGCTTTTAGTTTGCAATCAAGTTAACATAGCTCATCTGTGTATCGTCTTGTAGTTCTGGAAATGCTTTTGGTGATTATATTGCCCAGTTGTCCGCACGATAAATAAAAATCTTTATATTTTAACTATATTCGTGCAAAGGGGTGACATGAGCTGTTCATAGTTTCCCAAGTAGTAATTCCTTTGGATAATAAATGTAATAATCTGTCATGACTGCATTGTAGGAGAGACTCTAATGCAGCGATGCTCAGCAACTATGAGGTCAGTAAAAAATAATTGAACAATATTTATACTATTATTATATAGTGTAGAATTTTATCAAAAATGTATCCGATTATGTATAAATATATATGAAAAAGTGTTACTCAGGCATGTTAGCCAAGTGTGTTTGTGATGCGTGTTTCAATCATACTAGGTGTATCAGCTGCTGACAGAGCTGAAAGAGAAGAGGAAAGAGAGTGTTAAAAACAAGCACAGCACTGGGCAGCAAAACCTTAACACTATAATGTATGAGGTTAGTAATTCCCTTTGTTTAATATTCTTGTTGATTTCTCAGCAGTTCAATGAATAGTTCAATGTTTCCAGTTTACCCCAGATATGGTTGATAAACCAACAGGTGTGGTTTGTATTTTGAAATCATAATTTTTATGAACACTATATAAATACTGAGTAGGACTCAGATTCCTTTCAGAGCAGCACTTTTGCTTTATTCGCATTGATCCCACTAGATGTTAGAAACATTTCTCTGACATTGTGTTCCATGTTGATGTGATTCCATCACACAGTTGCTGCGGATTTGTGAGCTGAAATTCATGCTGCAAATCTCATTTTCTACCACATCCCAAAGGTGTTCTACTGTATTCAGAGCCAGTGATTGGAAAGGCCACTGATGTACAGTGAACTCATTGTCAAGTTCACAAAACCAGTTTGAGACGAATTGTGCCTGTTGCATAGTACATTATTATGCCATACCCTATGCAGCATTTGACTGAATTTTAGCAAAAAGTTTAGCCCTATAAATTCCAGAATTCAACGGGTTACTGTCAAAAGTTACATCATCAATACACATCATGTTAGACAGATAATGTTGTAAGCTTTGGATTATGACCCCTTCCTTTCCATGTCCATATTCTTCTCTTCCAGCCATTATGGGACAGGTTTGGTTTAGAAACTTGTTCCAGAACGGGGTAGGTTTTTAGATGTTTTCTATCTAAGTATAATCTGCCTCTCTTAGTGTTACCAGTGGTTTGCATAATGAGGTCAACTATTTGTAGTTACTCATGAGGGCGTCTATTGATTGTAGACAGTGTGATACTCCTACCACCGCCAGAATGTTTTTCACTTGGTTAGATATTGTGAATTGTTTGGTGTTGCCAAAAGCTGCTTTCTTTTTGATAGCTGTTATTTATTTTTATTTTTTAGCCTAAGAATGTTCATTACTTGCATTGAACCATTTTTGGACTGTCTACCAAATGCAAATCCAACATATGGAAACAACTCTACACCTTTTAGCTTCCAAATTTGTCATGCAATAATCAGAATACAGGCCAAAACCTGCCATGGAACTGCATCCAGTTGCATTGGAGACTTTGAAAATAGAGGGACTTTATAAAAAAATAAAATAAAATAAAAACAGCTGCAATTTTTAAATGGCTAGTGGAATTTTTTTTGTTAAACCACTTGAATTAAAGCTGAAAGTCTACACTTCAGGCACATCTTAAATCCTTTATGCCAAAACCATTGTGTACAGAGGCAACATGAAGAAAATGGTGTCACTGTCCAAATACTTGTGGACATGACTGTGTGTATGTGATGCAAAATGAACTTATTCAGCTTCTTTGTTCGTTGATTTTGCTTTACATTTGTCTTTTTCTAAATAGACACTTAAGTACCTCTCCAAGACACCATGTGCTCGCCAAAGTCCTGACACTGTGAAAGACCTCCTTAGTGCGATGCTTCCACATAAACTCACCAAGTGAGTAAAGCGGCTCGTGTTGTTTTCCATCCGTGTTATATGAATGCACATTATTCCACACACTGTTTGGGTTTGAATTGGAATTTTCGTTTTTAAACTGCTCTGAGGTGTGCATTATCTGCGTTATATATTACTTATCGCTGAGAGGTTTGACTGCCCTCTGCTGATGAGCTCTGTAATTTGCACTGTCTGATGTGACACAAGTGTCATGTGACTTCGCAGTCAACAGCACTTTTTCCAAATACTGTTTGTGGGGGATGTGTGCATTTGTGTAACGTTGGCTTTCAGTTCATGCTGATGTTATCTGATTTTATTCTGTTGGGTCTTGAATTGCTGTTTAGCCTACAGTTTTTGTGGATTTTTTTTCTCCTTTTACCTTCTACCATTTTCTGGTTAACAAATGGTAGCACCTCCGCTTTTACATCTTTTGATTCTAAAACTATGTCTTTTGTATTGTGATTATCAATCCTGCTATTGTATCATAAGACACATCAACCTTTTTTTAGTATTTTAAAATGTCTTCTATGTAATTGTGTTTATTTCTGTACTTTTGTGTTTTAGTTTGTGTGTGTACGTGGCATGGTGTTAAAAATTAAACAGCTCCCTAACTTTATGTCCCATGAATGTGCAACTTTTTACTTTTTATGTCCCCTTTTTATTTTTGACCTCAGACTGAGATTTTGTCTTGACAAAGACTAAACATACTGCCTTGTCTTGCCTTTTTTTTTTCCTATGCAGAGCAGAGAAATTGCAGCTGCTGAACCACAGACCACAGACGGCTGTTGAGATCCAACTGGTCAGGTTTTGATTTATTCTCTGCCTTGTAATTTGTGCCTATTCTGACTCAGCCGGTCTTTCATCAGGATAGGAAGTCGTTTCATGTGCCGTATTTTCTAGACTATAAACCTGTTTTTTCCCTCCCCTTTTCTAGCAGTTACTCCAACATGTACAATGAAGTGATGCTTTTGCAGTAACCTAAGCAGTAGGCTAAGAGGTTATTTTAATAACGTGACATGACAAAAAAACTACAGCGTAATAAAACCTCTCAAGACTTGCTGTTATAAATAAGTGTATAACTTGGGGGCTGTATACACTACCGCTCAAAAGTTTGGGATCACTTTCTAACTTCATGGTCAATTTTTAATTCTTTCTACACTGTAAAGCAATGCTGAAGGTGTTCAATATATGCAATAATCTCCTTTGGACAGTTAATGTTGAGATGAACTGTATCTGCTACTCATGATCTGTAAAGCCTTCGTGACGGCTCTAATCTGCGGTGCTGTTAATTAGTGATTTTTGAGGCTGGTAACTTTAAAAACTTCTCTGCAAGTTTTGGTCTTGCCTTCCTGACCTTCATGAGAGCCAGTTTCATCATGTGTGCTTGATGGGTTTGGCAAATGCACTTGACAATATAGTTCTTGCAAGAACTATTCCAGAAAGGTTGACTTACATGTCTTAAAATAGCAACTGACTGTTGTTGTTGGTGTTGTTGTTTCATAATTACCTAATTCGGTTGTTTTATAATTACCTAATTGTGTTATTTTATAGCTTTGAAATCCCCAGCATTTTTGTAGAATGTAGAAAATAAATCACTGAACAAAAACAAAGAAATTTGCAAGTGATCCCAAACTTTTGAGTGGTAGTGTATATAACCATGCCTTTGCAAAATCACCCCACTCTGTTGATTCTATTGTCCTATAATACGTTGCCAAGATTTCATTGTGCCTTCAGTTTTGATTACTGCATGCGATGTGGTGATCAAATCATGTGTGAAAATGATTCCTCATGCTGACAAAAAACAACTCTTTTACAATTTGAATCCAGGAATGTGTCCATGCCATAACCGTTCTTGTGATTCAGTATGTTCAGGTTGTCAGCTGACTTTTTTTTATTTATTGCCACATAATGTTGCTGAGCCTAGACCTGACCAACCTTAGATCATAACACTGCTTCCAGAGGCTTGTACAGTAACCACTATGCATGATGATTGCATCGCCTTATGCCCTTCCCTACTTACCCTGATGTACCCATCACACTGGAATAGGGTCAATCTGGACAAACCACATGACTTTTGACATTGCTCCAAAGTCCAATCTTTATGATCTGTAGAAAACCTAAGCCTTTTTTTTCCCAATTAATCTCGCTAACAAGTGGTTTTCCTATGGGCACACAGCTGTTCAGTAACAACCCAGAATTCTCGTCACATTGTGTGCATATGGAAATGCTCTTACTTTCACTACTAAACATAGTGGTGATTTCTACTGTTAATTTTTTTGCAACAGTGCAACTTTATTAAGCATTTATGTGATATCTTGTTGTATTGTAGAGTTCTAAACTCATTTTCAATAATTTCAAATCACTTTAGTTATGACTGATGATGCAGGCCAAAAAATGGTGATTTATTTTATTTTTGGCCAGGCAGCACATATGTTTCATGCTTTGAAGGTTCTTTCCTGGAATGTTCTATTTAACCAAAATATGATGAATATACTTGTTTTGCTTAGATGGTAGAAGAAAGTGAAGAACGGTTGACAGAAGAACAAATAGATGAGCTTATTCAGTCTGTCACCGACATCCTTCCTGGAGATCCACAGCAAGAAGGCAGTGCTGCAGAAGGTGCCGAAATGGACGTGAGCACGGATCAGTGATTTAAAAAAATCCAAAAATTTCTTCACATCATTATCATTAAACAGCTGTTTGAAACATCAGTTTAATTAAAATGACACGCTGTGTTAGTTGTCTGAAGTTTTGCTTCGGTTAATTTTTTTGTATTACTTTTCTTTTTTTTGCACTGGAGTACATAAAGAAAATAACATTTATCCAAAACTTATTTTAAATAAAGCAATGCAGATCTTCTATGTGAACTTGTTAATTTATATTGCCTTTAAGCCTGCAACCTTTTACTTTCATTTTTTGTGTAACGTTTTGCAACTGAAGCTTGCAGCATGTGTGCACATTTACTAGTAGCACGTTGGTATCAGATTTGCAATGACCAAAACAGAGAGTTTTGATATTGGTTTCCAAATCGAACTGAAAATTAAATGGCATCTTTGTTTTTCTCAGTCATACGCTGCCAAACCACAAAAGCCCCAGTCTATGTGAGATTACCCACGAAAGGCATGGATCAAGACATTTTCCACAAACTCTTGCTTTTTATTTACAGTGCAAAATTAAAGAAAGGAACACTGCACATTCGACATGCTTTAAACAGAAAATTCTGTAAAGCTAAGCTGTTAGTGAAACATTTTTAGGTTCATTACATTAATGAAAGTTTGTATTACATATACACATTGTAATAAATAAAAGCTGAATCATGACATGCCGAGGGATATTTATTTGCTTTATTTTATCAGCAGTGTTTTCGAATCAGGTATTTGGTGGTTTTTCACCTTGCTAAATGTGAGTGGTTTTTTTTCTACTGTGGTTTTGTTGGAAAGCGTTTTCAGCAGCACATTGGTTGTTCATACTGGTCAGAGGCAAAGAAAAAAGAGCATGCTCATCTAGAGTTGCAAAGGTGTACTTCCGCTCCTACATACTTCCTGCCTCCTTTTTTATGTTGATATATATGTGCAAAGTGTGTTTCATTGCAGTTTAATCATTCAGTTTAGTGGCTGATGTATGCAGAAAGATGTCCAGTTTAATGAGTTCTTTTTTTGTAGCAGTACTGGACTTATCTTTCTTTACACAGCCTTTAACACAGGAAGTTCTATTTTGTGTGTGTATGCCTGTAATGCTAATGTTGCTTTTATTGCTAAGCTTCTTCTTTCACTACTTGCTTCCATACTCTTTTATAGTTCCTTCTTCATTTTACAAGGACATTTACATTTGATTAGAAATGAACTCCAAGTCATTAGCTTAAACAAGAGACGAACAAGAAATCTACAATGCAAATGTGATTTTAGACCTAATCTACTAGTGCATCACAGTTCAATAATTTTTAATTATGTAATTGAGGTCACAGTTACCTACCAGCTAATGTTATAATTACAGCTTAGTTATCATTTGCTTGATTTGGAGGGGTTTTAATTAGGCCAGTTGTAGCAATAGTTTCTTGTTGGAAGTTTCTTTGTTTCTAATCTTATAAGGCATCTTAATGTAAAGATTAAATACAAACTGCACATTTGGTGTCATTAGCAAACATTCCAGTAAAAATGTTTGGGTTGTGTGTTTGTAAAGTTTAGGAGGAAAAAACGATTTAATAAATGCAAACATCAGATGAACATGAATTAAATGTTTTACAATGTACACGGCTGTAAAATGTTTAAAACCCAGAGAATATAACTTTAAAACTCATCACACATAAATTAGGCTCTTGCAAATGGTATTTGGGCGTCAGGATACCTACAGATATTACAAACCACACATGCAATAGCGAGGAAGTTAGAAAATCTCAAACATCTATTGATCAATTAAGTTGAGAAACAAGGAAGCTAAAATACATTTGACATCTACACAATATGGACAAAAGTATTTGGACAAAACGACAACAACAAAATGAAACTGCGCTTCAATATGGAGCTGGTCCCCTTTTTGCAGCTATAACAGCTTCCACTCCTCTTGGAAGGCTGTAGACAAGATTTTGGAGTGTTTCTCTGGGAATTCGAGCCCATTAATTCTGTAGAGCATTTATGAGGTCAGCCACTGATGTTGGAGAAGGCCTGGCTCGCAATCTCCCTTCCAGTTCATCCCAAAAGTGATCATTGGGGTTGAGATCAAGGGCTATGTGGGGGCCAGTCAAGTTTTTTCACACCAAACTCATCACACCATGTCTTTACAGTCTTTGCTTTGTGCACTGTTGGAATCGAAAAGGGCCTTTACCAAACTGTTGCCACAAAGTTGAAAACATATTGTCCAAGATGTCTTGGTATGCTGAAGCATTGGGACTGCCCTTCAGTGGGGATAAGGGGACTGGCTGGAACACCTGAATTCAATAATTACAAAATACTTTTGTCCATATAGTGTACCTTTCTGTTGGTACTTAAGCCTGCCAGCTAACATGATGCTAAAAAATGGTGGCTGTAAACGTCCCTTTCATAGCTCCAGTATTAAATCAAGGGGTTTGCGCACTGAACATGCCTGGATAATTGGCTATATCGTGTGGAAATTTGCAATAAGGACAAAACTGAAATACTGTTCCATGACTGAGTATAGTGCTACGTATGTGTGTTCAAGAGAGAGAGAGAGAGAGCGTGTGGGTGTGTGAGTATGGTTGAAAGAGAGAAGTGTGTCTGTGCGTGTGTGCGCGCGCGTTAAAAAAGGAGCGTGTGTAATAGAGAGAGAGAGTGTGTGTGAGAAAGTACTGAGACAGCTCAGAGCTCCAGAGTTAACTCTTAAAGTGTGTTTTGTGCGTTTCCTATTGCTGATGAAGGTGATAATGCAGTTATGAGCAGAGGGGAAAGCATGATTAGTGAAATTGTTCTCATGTCCACATCAGCACTTCGGATTATTACAGTCGTCTCTTTCTCCAAAATGCACACCGTGAATATGAAAGACGGAAGAATGGAGGCGTTTTTCTCTGGTGAGACTACATATATAACTCTTATTACTGGTGTGTTTGTGTTGCTCTAATATACACCAGGAAACACGGGCTCGTTTAAGTTGTCACATTATATGGTCCTGTTTGTTTATTTGTTTGCGTGTTTGTTTGTTTAGCTTAACACACCGTTGTAGTAATCCTAAATTGTCTTAAATATTAGATTTTATGATGGCTTTAGCTTAAGCTAAGCTAAAATTTCTCCCTTGGAGACTGTTTGTGCCTCAGGTAGGTAGCTAAGCTAATGTTTCAGCTCGCACCAGAAGCTTGACTGCAGTATGTAGATGTGTGGTTGAGGGTTTTTAATTTCCTGCTTATTTTAATACGGTGTGTGTAAGTGTTGATGTGTATGGCGGTTTTTGTGTGTATCGTGTACTGCAGCTCTGCCTCTTAGGATTTTCCGGCAGCGCGTGAAAAACATTTGGTCAAAAAATTAATAATTTACGCATTTATCCGATGACGCAAAATTGCCTACGTTAAAGGGATACGCATGTAAGCGATGGATTCTACCGACTAAAATTACAAAGGTGCAACAACGTGCACACGGTTCGCACCGTTCACACGGTATTTTTTTCCTTAGAATGTCTCGCATCTGATGATAATTAAACCCCTGACGCCCACCTCTCTCTCTCTCTCTCTCTCTCACACACACACACACAGTCAATATGACTGTATCTAAAAAAAAAAAGAAAAAAAGATTTTCCATTTAACTTAATATTCCCTTTATTAAATAGATCTTAGGCTGTTATAAATGCATGTTGGTCATGGTCAGTGTTGCCAGAATAATTGTACGAGGTGTACGTGGAATAAAAAAGTTTAGAGATTCATGTACCACAGATCTGGTTTCTTTCGCCATTTGTCCTCCCACAGACACCTTAAAACATGTCAGTAGAATTCACTATTGACATTCTGGCCCCTGGGGGCAAATTCTCTATGCACAATGCCGTGAATGTAGAAAAAGATGATGAGCATTCACTTGGTCAATTCACTGCCTCGCCTTTTCGGTTGTGGAGATGATGGATGTTGTGGAGATGATGGACTCTTCCACTGTGAAGACTGTTGCTTCGTCTCAGGATCGTACCCATACACCCAAGTGTCGTCACCGGAAATGAACCTTGACGTGAAGGACGGGTCATACACGGCTTGCTGACTGAGTTACTGGCAGACTTTGATGCGATGTTCCTTCTGCTCCGGGGCAGCAGCCTGGGGCCGAATTTGGCAGCAACATGGTATATGTTCAAATCACACATGAGGATCGCCTGGACTGTTCCGTATGACACATTGCAGCAATGTCGTGGATTGTTCTCCGATGATCATCATACACAAGTTGCCGAATGGTTTCGACATTTTCAGAAGTTGAGCTTGTTGAAGATCTTCCTGATCCCTCGTCATCTTCCAGTGATGGTCCACCACTCTTGAATTGCAGCATTACCATAAACTTGACAAACTTGTCAGACATCTCTGTGGAAGATTTGCCCAGTTTCACGCAAAATTTACGTTTGCTCTTTGCTGTCCATGATGAAATAGCAGACATGGTAATGCACATGGTCAGAAAAGCACCCACTGCACAGAACACTGCACTATGAAAGTCGGTGCTCTCTGTGCCTTTTACAAAACTTGAAACGTTTTGATACCACCTCGAATTTCGGGGCAAATTATTTTACGTTGAAACTTTTATTTCAGCATTCACAGATCTGAGTTTGCAACGTATATAACAAAGTCTACCACAAAACCTGCAATAGCCCCTAACTGTTGAAACTGTTTTTTTATTTTTTATTTATTATTTTTTATTTTTTATCCTTTATTTTACCAGGAATGTCCCATTGAGATACATTATCTCTTCTTCCAGGGAGTCCTGGCCAAGGTGGCA
>JAOVVB010000020.1:13000459-13036040 GCA_028570985.1 Heterobranchus longifilis | reverse complement strand
AATTTAGTTTTTCTCCATTTTCGCTCGAGGTTACGGGTTGCTCTCTTTAGGGCGCGAGTATGACTATTGTACCAAGGAGCAAGTGTTTTATCTCTGACTTTTTTTAATCTGATGGGAGCAACAGTGTCTAATGTACTGGTAAAAATAGTACCCATGCTGCTAGTCACTTCATCTAGATCGTCTGCATTTAGGGGTCTAATAAGAATTTGGGACAGATCCGGCAGATTACTTGTGAATCTGTCTTTAGTAGTCGGATTCATATTTCTAACAAATCGATAATGTGGGGAGACACAGCTAATCTGTTCTACGGGTAGAATCTGTTCTACCCGTAGAACATACCAATTCGGTGGTGTGTGCCCTTAGCTGTTTCAGACTCCTTGCCCACACCCCAAAGATGTTATCTGAGATGGGTACACTGATTTCACACTGAGCACTGATTTCACACTGAGCATGCTAACACGATCCATTGCTGCACCTGTAACCTAAGGAAGACCCGATAATCTTAAAGAAAATTTACATTTAGGACAAGTGTGTTGCGTGTTAAATGATCAGGACAGCAAAAAACAAGAAAATGGACCATTAAAAGATAGATTTTTTTTATTCATTCATCTTAAGGCACTGTTGAGTTCCACCTTGTGAAATTAGGTCCTTTAGTGATCTATTTACTCATTAGTTTTTTAAGATGTGGTAAACCTGTAGTGCCTGATAAAGCTCTGTTTGCATGTACGAGTCTTTTTTAATTTTGTTTACAGTTTTTTACTGAAAGAAAAGTACATTGTGACTCATTGTTTATGATTTAGAAATAAAAAGAGGTTCTTCTCAGTTATTTCTTCTCCTTCATTATTTTTTTTTCAACATGTTCTGAGAATATCAAATCATTTACCCTATGACAGTGTTTAAAAGGGCTTCAAGAACATTCTTATTCAGGTGATGAAAATCTATTTGATGTTAGGATCTAGTGTTAGAATTTCTCTCTTTCTAGGTATTAGCTAGGTATTGACACACACACACACACACACACACACACACAACCTAATAATATAGTTTTTTTTTCCTGTCCTGAGGAATCCAGGTGTTTTGTTGCAGCTAATGTTATAACTGAAGTAAAAGCTTTGCCCTTAATAGACTTTAAGGTCTTCTATATTCACACTAATCATATATACTTAAAAAAAAAAAAAAATTATCAATACCTTTACAGGAAATAAGATTATAGGGTTTAGAATTCACTGAGGGGGAGTAGAAGTAAAGTATTAACTATAACAAATGTATAGACAGACTACTGCAAGGAGCTGTAATATAAAAAAATTGTTCACAGTAACAAAATAAAAAAGGCCCAGTTTATTAAGGAGGAACAAAACTGCCAAAATTAGGGGTAAAGAGAGGGATTACCAAATTAAAGTGCATGTTAATTCAAACATGAATAAATATGCACAGAAATAGAAAAATTTATAAATAAAATGCACTCAATCATTTGACAAATTATTTATTTACCTAAATTTATTCTTTTCTATCCACATTTTTGTCTGTTTTTTTTATTTTGTCCTACTTATTAATTTCCATATTTGACTCAAATTATTGAATGTAATTTATTCATTTCTATTATTATTTATTTTTGTTTAGTTTCATACCCCTAGTATAACTGCACAATAACCCAGCAGGTGGGAGTAATACACTTACCATCTTAACAGGGGCAGTGGTAGCTCAGAGGGTTAGGTCATTGAGTTATTGATCGGAAAGTCGGCGGTTCGAGCTCCACGAGGTTACCACTGTTGAGCCCTTAATCCTATCTGCTCCAGCGGTGCTGTATCATGGCTCTGACCCCAGTTATGCTGGGATATGTGAAGAAAGAATTTCACTGTGCAGTACTTTATATGTGACAAATAAAGGCTTACCTAACCCACCATAAAAAAATACTATACTATTGAGGTCACACTTGGGTCTATATCTGTATGTTCTGATAGCCTCTACTTGAAATAACAAGTAATCTGGTTAAGCATTTACAGCTATGTCAGGCAAATTTCTAAATGCAAACACTATTGACCACAAATTTGCCACAGCAGGCTACACCTAAGACTAGAACAATCTATCTGTGAACTCTTCTGTAGATTAGCCAATGACATCAAAATGGAAATAAATACTGATAATGTAGAAATTAATAAATGTGGGAACACATACAAATTTGAATACATTTAAAATAATTAAATCTAGAGAATTATGATAAAGAAATATAAAAGAAAACTTCTCAGGTGTCTCTCTCTCTCTCTCTCTTACACACACACAGGTTTTTTTTTTAAACCTTCCTAAGGTCTTCTACACCAACCCAGTTACATGCTCTCTCCACTGACTTGCTGTAGCTGCTTACAACAGATTTAAAACACTGATACTTGCCTATAAAGACAAATCAGCGCATACTCACCTCAAAGAACTTATTGCGCCCTGTACTAACCATGCTTTTTCTGCTCCACTAGTACAGCTTGACTGGTCTCACATCTCTCAAGGTACAAGAAAGGCATGCATCAAGATGCTTTTACATTCTGGCATATACAGTAGGTGGTGGAATGGAATAACCCTAGATGTCCCTTAAACAGCTGAGTTTCTGGCTTGTCTTAAAATTTTGTTTCTTCCTGAACCATTTAAATTAGCATACTAATTTAAAAAGAGACTAAAAACAAACAATTTAGACTGATGGTACTCTTAGTCCATGAAATAGTAAAACAGCATCAGAATTAACAGAGAATACAAAGCAATTTTCTAAGTTGCCCTGGATACGCCATCTAAGCCTTAGATGCAAACGGAAATGTAAATGGAAAAAAAGCATGTGTTCGTGGTATTTAGGATACTAGCCTTGTTTTTCATAAACATTTGGTTGTCGATTATAAGTGAAGTGCTTTACCTTGGCTTGAATAGGGTTTAAGTGGAAAAGAGCAGGTTTTAGTTCACACTATAAAAAAGAGACTATAATGCTCTAATGAAGTTGTTATGTCTGAAAGAGGTTATAATTATATAATAATTTACAATAGTTTCTCACACAGAGCAGTTTGGAAGCTACTTAGCTTTGACTAGGCAAATTAATCTAATATGCTAGATCATTGTTGATGTGTGGTGTCTATTCGGAACAGTCTGTTCAAGGCTTACATCAGTGACTGAATATGGCCTGATAAATACTCTGAAGTAACGATGAACCCTTATGCATTCATGGTCACCGACTACCTAAATTTATTACAGTTTATTAAGGGAATGAATGCTTTTTTTTGGGGGGGGTCATCGACTTTGACCTCTGATTCTAGCTTCAGAGTTTTGTTATTTTTCATTACAATATTCACTTTCAATGTTCATATAGATATTGATGATTTTGGGGGCAGTGATAGCTCAGTGGGTTAAGGCTCTGAGTTGCTGATTAGTAGTAGGTCAGTAGTTCAAGACTACTACGAGCTGTGTCGCTACTGTTGGGCCATTGATCAAGGGGTACTGTATCATGGCTGACCCAAGCTTAGCTAAGATATGTAAAGAGAACTATTTCACTGGGTATATGCAAAGATTATACAGTGTCTATGTTGAGCCTTTATTCATCATGTACAGTATGATATACAGTATACATTACACTGTACATAACTAATAAAGGATTAACATAGACACTGTTCAATCTTTGGACAATGATTAAGGGGGAAAATCATGTCATTGATAATATTGTAATTGTCAAAAGTAGTGCTCGGTGACTCTAAGTTGTTGGTTTGGGGCTCTGAGGATCCCGGTTTGATCCCTGCTGTCGGTGGGCTGCCACACCCCATACTACCCAGCCACTGCTTGCAGTGTCGGTCCCAAGCCTGGACAAAATGGGAGGATTGGGTCAGGAAAGGCATCCGACATAAAACCTGTGCCAAAGTTGTGTGCGGATCAGATGGACTGCTGTGGTGACCGCTTGACAGGAGCAGCCGTAAAGAAGTTTGCGCTTGGTAGTTTGACTGGATAATGTACTATATAATTTGTAATCATTACTGTTCACCATCAAATACACACAGTGGGTGGAAAGTAACAAGGCATTAAAAATTGGTAATAAATACAAAATTATTCAAACTAACTGTACATGTACCTGTACTCGTGCAAAAGTAAGTAAATATTAAAATTTCAAAATGGCGTCAACCAGTTTCCTCAAACGGCCAGGGATGGAATGCACTTCTGAAGTAAGCCATTGGGATATTGATGAGAAGCTCCTAAATCCATGCCTTAATGCCCTCCAGTGTGTCCTCTAGCATTTTCCAGGATGTTGGCTGAGACGACACAGATCTCAAGAATGGCCTCCAAAATGTCCAGATCACACTCAATGTGGTATTTTCCTATGGAGCTATGCAAAGGAGGAAGTGTACAGGTCTCGCACACTGGAGTACTTGGAGGAGTACATGTACAATTTGTTCAAATAAATTTGTATTAGAAATATGGACTTTTTTTTAATGCCTAGTTACTTTTTTCCCTCCCTGTAAAAATATCAATACGGAATGTCCATTCAAAAACAAAAATGTGGTCACTGACTTTTGCATAATATGGCATATCCCAACTGTTTAGTCATTATGTGGATATTTTGAAATTTAAATATTCTCTTTTGACCAACTTTAGATAACCACACCAAAGTAGACATCAATTTAAACTGGTTATGTCAAATAAATGCTCTTTAGGCATTCAAGCAATTTCAATCTCATTACGAAAAAGTCTATAAACAAGCATATGTATAGCTCACAGGGAGGTAGCCCGATTTCTACACATCAGCTTAGTTGCAGTAGCCATATATGGACTCATGCAATAAATAATATATGAGGGGTGTTCAAGTCAAACCAGGACTAATGATTGTGCAGAATAACAGAACACAGTTATGAAAGTAAAAAGAACCTTTATTTCTCTGTATAATTCCTTGCTACTCCAGTGCACTTAGCCCAGCATTTTACTAGTGTTTGGATACCATCTACCATCAAGGTAGAAAAGACATCAAGAGAAAACAGTACTAATAAATATAGTGCTATTAGAAACTCAATGACTGCACAATCTGAGTATTTCCAGGCTATTTAAAATAGTCCTCTCTTCCCGCAGACTAAACACACCTAAAAAAACAAGATCAGTTTAGGCAGACAAATCAATTCAATAAATAAAGTGGATTAACAGAGATCAAACATTTTGATTTTAAGTGTTAGTAGCAAACCAAGTTTGCTGAGTTCCTGAGATGATATAAAAAGATCACATATGCACACAAATACACCCATGCACAAGTTTGCAACATACGAGGGGCATTGAAGTCAAACTGGACTTTTAATTTTGCAGAATATAAAATCTTCTTCTACATAAATACACATATTCCAGTATTTCACTAGTGCTTGGTTACCATCTAATCTAATGGGTAATAGGGAGAAATACAGTGCCCAGCCAAAAAAAAAAAAAAATACAAAAAGATTAACAAAAATGCTTTAAAGTTTCCATTTTGGATAGCTCCATACATTGGGTTACGTGGTTATTACCTAAGTACCAAGACTGAAGTAGACTAAAGTACTATCAGTCAAACACTCCTGAAACAGAGTAACACCTTTGTTATGACCACAGGACATACAGTCTCTTGAAAAGTATTTATAACCCTTGAACTTTTCAGCCCCCTTTACTCTGATCCCCCTTACAAAAATCCAGTGGCCTTCAGAAATCACCTAATTAATAAATAGAGTCCACCATTGTGTAATTTAATCTCAGTATAAATACAGCTGTTCTGTGAAGCGAACATGAGGAAGAAGGTGCTCTGGTCAGGTGAGACCAAAATGTAACTTTTTGGCCTAACTGCAAAACGCTATGTGTGGCAGAAAACTAACACTGTGCATGGTGTGGCAGCATCATGTCGTGGAGATGCTTTTCTTCAGCAGGCATAGGGAAGCTGATCAGAATGGATGGGAAGATGAATGGAGCAAAAAGCAGGGAAAATTGAGAAGAAAACCTATTAGAGTCTGCAAAAGACTTGATACTGGGGCAGAGGTTCACTTTCATTTTCGCCCTAAATATAGAGCCAGAGCTACTGTACAATGGAATGGGTTAGATAAAAGCATATTTATGTGTTAGAATGGCCCAGTCAAAGTCCACTTTAAAACTGCTGTTCATAGACGTTCTTCATCCAATCTGACTGAGCTTAAGCTATTTTGCAAAAACGTGCAAAGCAGGTATGGAGATACCCCAAAAGACTTGCAACTCTAATTGCAGCGAAAGGTGATTCTATAAAGTATTGATTTACGGGGGAATGAACACAAATGCATACAATACTTTGCAGATTTTAATTTGTAAAAAAGTTTGTAAACCATTTATCATTTTCCTTCCACTTTACAAGTATGTGCCACTTTGTGTGGTTCTATCACATAAAATCCCATGAAAATACATTTACGTTTGTGGATGTAACGTGTCAAAATGTGGAAAAGTTCAAGGGGTATGAATACTTTTGCATGGTACTGTATCTTCTGACATAGTTGTTTAAGTTTCACTGCATCAGTTATGATTATATACCTTGTTGGCAGCTTAATCATATTAATTACAGCAGTAATTATCCAATTTGATTTGTTAGATCCAGAACATGACCTTTTTTTTTACAGAGCAATGTATTTGTCAGCATGCAGGAGTCATGACCGGAGATGGCAATAACTCTCAGACGAGGTCCTGTAATGCGCAAGTGGTATTTGTAATTATGTGTACAGTTCCAGATGTAACAGATGCATCTAATTAGTCATCGATTTTCATGGGAGCGACTGCAGTGGGCTCCGAGCCACCTCGGCTGGGATTGTCATTCATGGCCTTTGAAATGTTTGCACAATGCACACATTTTACTGGTGCTAAGTGTCTCATCACCATACTGTGCTTAAAGTTTTAAAAATCTGTAAATCAGTTTTACACCTTCAATCACAAGAAATTTCTGTTCCGGTTTAACTTGAACGCCCCTCATAGTATCATTTCAAATCCTAAATTGAATAAATACAGTGTTTCATTTAGAAGAGCTGAAAAACTATATACAATCAAAGGTGTTAAATCCAAGTAGTGTCACCCTGCCACGACTGTAGATGTCACGGTCAGAACCTTGGTTCATCCTCTTCACCAGGTTCTTCTCATAGAGCAAAGGGTGATAGGCTCCCAAGGTGCAGGCTGCATCTCTGAAGTTCTCATAGTAGTGGCAGAGGTCGGTTCTGCGTCGTGACGGGAGGAACTCATAGACATGGACGATGTTGCATACTGACATCATCAGCACTGTTCCTAGGGGATTTTTTTTTTTTTTTACAGAACTGGTCACTGTGCAGCACTGAATATGATTGTATTGTGTTTATTAATGCTGATCTTCATCTTCATGTACTGGAGAAATTTGCAATTAATGGAATGTCTATTTTGGTTTCTTCAAGTAAAAAATTAGAATTCATTTTTCTTATTTAAATCCGAACTCTGGCTTTTTTTGGCCATGCAGAACAAACAAAAATTCTATACTAAGAGAATTATAGTTGCTATGTAAACAGGCAGGTGCAAGATGGATAATTTGAAGATATTGTGTAGCATCTTTGGCTGCAAACATGTTAAATTTGCTAATTAGCAAAATTATCATGGAATGATGTTTTGTAAGTTACTATGTTTTTCATGTCTAATAAAAATATTAAATTGAAGAATTTACAAAAGTACATAAAGAATAACTAATTATTTTTCCGATCGTATTGTCATTACTGTACGTACCTAGAAAACTGAACATCACATACCTAGCAGGCCTGAGGAAGGTGGGTTCTTCTGAATCGCATCAGCCATGTTATCTTGTAGAAGCTTCCACAGCTGCCATTCCATGCTCGGATGTATGATATAAAACAGCTGTTGGGGGTGCAGTCGTCTGTACCGCTGATACTGTTTAAATATTGGATAATCCGTCTTGTTGTACCACTAACAAATAATGAGTGAAAAGTTCAGTCATTTATAGTATTTATGTTTCTTAGTGTATTCATTCAGACTGCATCAACCCTGTTGATCTTTTCCCATTATATATTACTGTTTTTTAAGGGAGCAGCAGTAGTTTCCTCGTTGTAATTCCCAATTCTTATCCATAGTCATTAGAATGACTCTAGAGTTATTTCATATACATTTATAGCCCTAATTCTTCAGAAAAGTTTACATAACAAGCAGAGACAGTCCTGATCTCATTAGCAAAATAAGGGGACCTCCTACCTGACCTACAGTATGAGGTTTATGAACCATTTGCCACACAGTCATACGTGACACCCCGCTTATTTTACTACATGGTAAATTAATAATTTATCTGTGAATTATATATAGTACAATTGTACATTTAATCAGCTGAATCAGGCCCGTTAAAACTGTTGAGATTATAAGTAACTGTAGATTTCTGTTCTACATTTAGATCATAAAATGATTGAATTTAAAAACGGCTTACTGAAATTGGTAGAGAAATCTGTCTTCCCAGAAAAACAACAGCTGTCTAGACAAACTAAAAGGATTTTAAAAAAGCTCTATGAGGACACAGTCTTGTAACACCCACACAAGAGCAGCTGGCCAATATGGACACATAACTGTAAGACCCGGCTGAAAGCAGCTGTTGAATGAGGAAGCTGCACTGAAAAATGCGCTGATGAGAGATTTGTGTCAGAAGTGCTATGAAAAACTGTAAAAAGCTGATCCGAAAATCAAACGTGAAGAAGATTGTAATCAATTGCAGGTCAGTTTTTTTTTAATGTTTATTCATTTACTTTTTTGTTCCATCTTTTTTTGACAAAAAAACTTATTCCACAGACTGCTTCCCACAGAGGCTACTACTGGAAAGCACATTAATTACAGGAAATAAATAATTGCATTTTACTCTCACTTTTTGTCAGGTATAAAGTCACAAAAAACTTTTTTTTGGTGTAGTTCCGTCCAGTTCTAATTAAAATGAATATTTCTTCATGCATTAAGAAAACTACTCATGATTCCATATCACGGGTAAAATGAAGGTAAAACTGTAATGTCAGCATAAACATTATAAGTATCTAAAGTCCAATGGGCATGCAGAGCCCTATAGGGAACAACCATAACATAACCTCCAGGATAAAACATCAGCGAAGCTCAAGGCCACTGGAGGCTCAAATTTTGGGTCAACATTCCTCAACTCAAAAATTACAGGGCATGTTTCTGAAAACTGCCGGTCAACCTCTACATGGAGCTGGGCCAATAAGACAGAAAGAAGTGCCCCTTGGTACTGCAGGTTCTGTATGCATGTGCTGTGCAGGAGTATAGTTCAGCAAATGTCCAGCTCTTTTCTTGCTGCTTTATCGAGTAAAGTAAGTGCTGTTGTGCCATCCTGTTGGCTCTAGATTGGCTTCAATTGCAACTTTAATTTAGCTAAATTTGAGTATTTTTTTTTACTCATGTTACATTGCATGTACTTTTAATAAATGTGTCAAACTGATCAATTGACTGACTGATTTCAGGCAATGAAAAATAAGCATCATCCCCAATACCAAGTAAACTCCATGCCCCATCACAGGACAGTGTAACAGTCAGAGATAAGTGCTAGCCACTCTCTTCTGCATGCAGGAGGCTCAATGATAGCTATGGTTAATATATTTATGTAATACCTTACTTTGATTCTTTAAAAATATAGCAGAGAATATTGTTTTAGTACATGGTAAGCGAAATTTAAATAAAAATTCTAAAAAAAGAAAATAAAGTTTCTTCAAATCTAGAGAAAGATGCACTAAACTGGCAACACTGACTAAAATGGCTTACAGATGATGAGGAAGTAACATGCTTACCTCATTTAGGTCGGAGGAAAAAGGAGCAGGGTCCCAGGCCACTAAAGAGCCATTTCTATATAATGAACTGGACAGGAAGTGGAAATCTTCTGATGCCATTACCTTATAGTGGAGTATTGTCATTAGAATTGTCCCATGCTACATAATATTTCGTTTTTTTTTAAGGCTTTAGAAATACATTACCTGAGAATTTATCATACGGACTGTAGTTTTAGACCCAACATCTTTCTCAAAGCCTCTAGTGGGTGCAGCATTGAATCGTACCACTGCATCATGGGCATCTGTAAACGAACATAGCATTTCATAAGGTAGATTAAAGCTGCAGTGTTTTTTGTCCTGTTTGTTAGTAATCAAGCTAAATAATAATGTGAAGATGTCCTTGTATTTATCATGTTGGATTTTTGTCAAACACTGATAATGGTTTAATTTTGGTTTATTTTTTAACTTTATGCAAAATCGGATGCAGTTCTGCAAGCTGTTATGCGGTTGAGCTGGTGACAAACAGTGAGTGTAACAGGGGTGAAAGTAGTTTTAATTTTTTTTTACCGATTCTCTGTTGCCAAAAGGTGAGGAGAATAAAACATGAAAGTGGTGGACAGTCCTGTAAATCTCATAAGTCTCTCTTTATATTTCCTTTATATAATGGTGCTAACTTCCAGGTTCTGGGGTTAAATCCAAAAAAAGCATTAAATGGAAAGCTAGTGTGTACAATCCCTTGTCGCATACATCAAGTAGGGCTGGAAAGCGATTTGGTATTCTGTCTTGTGTTAGGAACTAGTTAGCTTTGTAGCCATAAATAAAAGAACACAAGTGTTTCAGAGCCGATTAGGAATGGCTAGAACAAAGAGTTGTTTACGATAACATAAAATAATCAGATGTGCCATCTTGCAGGAAGTGCTTTTGTAACTGGGTTTGAATGTGGGTTTTGGCAGGCAGTTGTTCTTTCTTCAGTACTGTGGACCATTACAACCTACTTTCACCCATGCTGGTGACCGAGAGTTAGTGTGATTAATGATTATTTAAATACCTGGGATATGGAGTGATACATAGTTAAACATCCCAGTGCTGTTACTGTCTATTATCACCACCTGTGGAATGCCAAGCAGGTTTTCATGTGTACATTTATGTAAAAGAGATTTTTAATACATTAACAGAACACTATAAACACCTTCTTTTATTTTGTCATTGTGGAATTTTGTGAGTAGAATGATGAGAATGATGAGATAAAATAAATCTATTTTAAAATGAGTATGAAACAAAATGTGAAACATCTAAAAATCTGTCATTGCTATAGCTCCTTGTGACACCAACTCCAAATCTAAATCCCAGTTTATGCTCATCAATTATATTTAAGTTAGGTAAGGCGTTTCATTTAAGTGTTCATATTTTTTTATTAATTTTGTTCTCTTAATTAAGATGAAAATCATACACACCAATCTCTTCCCCTAGTCCAGAATCTCGCAGAGAACCTGCAGACGTCACAACAGCGCATGTTTTAAATGGGCCAAGTGCAGAGGTCAGGGGTTGAGTAGGCAGATGGGAGGCCCAGAGGAATTTAGTAAAGGGCTCCATCTCTGGCGTTAATGTGGTGATTTTTACCATCTCTTTGAGTTGGCACAGGAGCTCTGGGCCATTTCGTTTTTGTCCTCTTTTTCTACCTTCTGAGCCAGAGACATTCACACCATATTTATTCATTGCCTAAATTAGAAAAAGCTTTTGTTACAAAATGGAAAGCTCAAAAAACAAAACAGTCATGTTAAAATGTTGTTAGGTCTTGGGTAGAGATTACATTCACTTTACTAAAGAGTGAAATCATGTGTCAGTTTTCTTTAAATCTATTCTTGGATATGTTACAAAGACAGAGATCTTACTATATCATTCACTTCTTACCTGATAGTTCTGCACCACCTTATTCAGCCTAATGCCCAGCACGCTGCGAGACATCTCATCATTCCATATCTCTCCAGCCTTCCCTTTGGCAAAAAAGAAATCACTCACTTTCTGACTGGATATGTCTGTTCTTCTTAGGCTCCATAGAATAGTCTTATAGATAAGAGGAAACAAATAGGCTTTAGAGAAATTTTGTCTTCACTTAAAAGCAATTCATACAACTTTTGAATTGTGCATAATTTATAAGCTAAGGACAAAATTGTACTGGTTGCCAAATCATACAAATGCATCACACAGCAAACCCTTGAAACTGCATTTGTTTGACATAGATATACCCAAGAAACTGACAATTTGTATATCTTGTTGAAATACATTTCTGAGGTCTATGATTTCTTTTTTTGATAGAGTCTATTTACAAAGTGGTCTACATCAGGTAGCCATATATTTGATGTTTTTTTCAATGCTCAAAAACACCAACTGTATGCAATCCTATGCACTTACAAGCCTTTTCTGTATAATTCAATAAATAAAATTGATAATATATGGGTATATATTATAAATAATATTCCTCACAGCAGTGATTGCTGACATGAAGTCTTTGATGTAGTAACAGATGGACATGACACGTATGTACATTGTATTCACTAACAAAATAGTTTAGGACTTATATACTTCTTTGTGTATATAAACTAGAGAACATACAGATACTACATCACTGACAGGTAACAGAAAAGCATGTCAAAGCACAGCGGACAGATCTAGTAGTTCACTCATCAATTTTTAAACCCAACACATATGTTTTCAATGGTGTGTGCTCTTGGCCGTGCCAGAGTCACTGTCCTTACCTCCAACATGGCATCAATGGCAGGTATACTGTTTTCAGTACACAGTGTATACAGTACAGCAATAATCATGCAAAAAAGGGCAATGTACAAAACCCCTCGACAAGCTCGACGCCTCAACTGCCAAAGCATGCTAACATGATTCATAGCAGCACCTGTGACCTAAGGAAGACATGGATCAATTTAATTTACATTTAGGACATACGCATTAGGTGTTAGGTTATAAGCAAAGCATGAAAGGAGAAAGTAGATATAAAGATTCATTTGGAGACACTGTTGTTACTCCCCCAGTGTGACATCAGGTCCATTATAGGTCTATTTACTATATATTATTTTATTTTAGATATGGTGAACATGTTGTTCCTTTTGCTACAGTAGTAAGTCTTGTTGCAGTTACTTTAAACATTTTGCTTACAATTATTTACAGAAACATGTGCACATAGTGTTTTTGAATATAATTTAGGAATAAAATATGAATCTTTTTTTTCATTCCAAGTTCATTGGAAATATTCTGAATATTCAAATTTTTTTATCTCTGATGAAAAAAAACACACATTCAGAGCATTCTTATTTAGGTGATCAAATAATATAAAATTAAGATGTGGTGTGTAAGATCTCTCTCTCTCTCTCTCTCTCTCAATATTATCTTTCAGTGTATGTTGGAAAAATAAAGCTGCAAGTTAGAACACACTTGATTTACATGTCTGATTATTTATAAGATGAGATCACGTATATATGCAGATATAACACTTGTATATACCTTGGACCAATCCTTGGACTAGTCATAAGTTAAGGAATTTGGCCTTTTTCATTTTATTTTTATTGGAAATAAAATAATCTTTAGTTTAATTGTATTTTCTAGTGCTTTTTTTGTCCTGGAATCCTTCTATTCTATTCTATCTTTTTATTTTAGGTAAGGGTCATTTAAGCCTTTCATTGCATATCATACTGTGAATGGTTGTGTACGTGACAAATACAACTTGAATTTTAAAGAAACTATTCAGTCCAAAGAGCTCTGTGGTTTGAAGTTGAAAAACGTTGCCCTTAATTGTCCGAATTATATACTCTAATCACTCACTCATCATCTATACCGCTTTATTTTGTATTCAGGGTTGCGGGGGGCCTGGAGCCTATCCCAGGGGACTTAGGGCAAAGTTTGTTTGAAACTGAAAGAAGTTTGTTTGAAATCTTTGCAAATGTATTAAAAATCACATGTACATAAGTATTCACAGCCTTTGCCATGACTCTCAAAATTGAGCTCAGGTGCATCCTGTTTCCACTGTTCATGCTTGAGATGTTTCTACAACTCAATTGGAGCCCAGCTGTGATAAATTCAGTTGATTCGACATGACTTGGAAAGACACACACTTGTATAAGGTCCCACAGTTAACAGTGCATGTCAGAGCACAAACCAAGCCATGAAGTCCAAGGGATTGTCTGTAGACCACCAAGACAGGATTGTATCATGGCACAGGTCTGGAGAAGGGTACAGGAAAAATTCTGCAGCATTAAAGATCCCTATGAGCATAGTGGACTCCATCATCCATAAATGGAAGAAGTTTGGAATCACCTTTTCCTAAAATGGGCCGCTTACTCAGGGAGATGACCAAGAACCCAATGGTCACTCTGAAAGAAGTCCAGTGTTTCTCTGTGGAGAACCTTCCAGAAGAACAACCATCTCTGCAGCACTACACCAATCAGGCCTGTATGGTAGAGTGTCCAGACGGAAGCCACTTCTCAGTAAAAGGCACATGACAGCCTTCTAGAGTTTGCCAAAAGGTACCTGAAGGACTCTTTCTCTCAGACCATGAGAAAGAAAAAAAAATTTGTTGAAGCACCTTTGGCACCAATTACAGCCTCAAGTCTTTTTGAGTATGATGCTACAAGATGGTTGTTTTTTCTGGAAGGTTCTCCTTTCTCCACAGAGAAACTATGGAGCTCTTTCAGACTAACCACAGGGTTCTTTACACTGTATTTACATATAGACAAATGGTTATACTGTCTGGTCTTTCTGCAATAAAACTCTGCAGGTCAGAGAGAATTTCAGATTTTATGATGAAACTAAAAATAAATGAGCTATATCTACAATATTATTCTGCTAAATAAACTTAAACTAACTTAGTGTCCGCTTCTGCTTAAGGCCTAAGTTTTAACACCTGCGGTGCATTTACATGGTTTTGTTTTTCACGCAAAGCAAGTCGGTCTCAATGCTGCCTCTGTATTTAATGAGGAAAATGGCATGAGCACAAAGGTGAGAGGCTAAGTGGAGACGAATTCGAGAGATGAAGAAATGCAAAACAGTGCTACTCTCTCTCTTGTGCTCTCGTGTGCTATCCTTAATAGTCTTTCTCTGACTGCTTCTTAATCTTATACTGATTGTTATTGTTCTTTCACACTGAGCTACTGGCTAAGGACCTGTGTGACTGCTGCTCTGCAAGGTGCTGGATCTGCGTAATTTGGTTGCTGTGGTATGTAAGTTAATGGGGGAGGGGTTGGAGCGGACATTCTGTGACATCACAAAATTTGTACTCATATACAGTTGTTATTACTGTAATCAGGTTTCCGTTAAAATTAGATAGTGAGAGATAAAATAACATTTATTTAAACATCTATAATGTCAAATTAAAAATTGTTAGGAAAATATCCTGCAAAAAGGGCAAGTTACCAAGTTTGAGGGCAATAGGGCAAGAGCTTGAGCACCACCTTGATTCTATCTGTACTTTTGCCTGACTGTAACTTAGAGAAAGAAAATAAATATAGATGTATGTTAAATTTGTTAACAGAATCCTGTACTCTATCTAGAATATATATAACAAATAAACAAGTGAAAATTATGTTCAGGAGAATCATGACAATTAGTGTCTGTCGGGTTTGAGCATGTAAACAAAAACGTGCATCATGTGGCTAGGTGAAGTGCAAAAGACAACATAATACAGCCGTACTGGGGAGTAAAGGCTGAGTTTTGATAATCCACCCCGCCACCCCCAAATACACACACACCACTCTCTCTCTCTCTCTTTCTGCAATATGAACAATCAAACAATAGTTAGACATTGGCTCAACCTAGAACCTAGGACTCCATGAGAACAGCAAATCAAACATGGGGTTAAGTCTATTGCAACCTGGCATTCAAGCCATTTGGAGCTTTTGCGAAGATATGAACAGTGTTTATGAATGACTTTGTGGCTATACAGTAACATACTGTATATTCTTTGCAGCACAGTAAAGACAGTTAGAGCTGAATTATATGTGATGTGACTCTCCTTAATTTTAAGATTCTGTGCCTATTCTTTTCAGATATGATCAAGGGTAAAAGTAACAAATTACATGTTCTCTTATCACACACAGAGTACGGTAACAGTATTTTTGAGGACAAATATAGTGTGTTCACTTGAGGTTATATGTTTTATTAAATGTGCAATTTGCTATTTTACAATTTCTGTTTATTATGCAGAGTGAAACACATTCAGCCTGGTGAGATTACATGGCCAGAAACTTCCCATAATGCACCAGGATTGCAGAAACTGTTGGTCACCAACTCCACCAGATGCGGTTAGTTATGTGCTGGCAGAGAAAACTAGATAGATATAGATAATGCACCATGGCTGTTTTAAACAGCAACGCCCAGCTATAAACTCTAATGCAGTGGTTCTGAACTCTGGTGCGAGAACCACTCCTATGATGTTACATTTGCAGTCACCTGAGTTCATGCACATTTTCCTCATTCACTACCACACCCTATGTACTGTATACAAACTTTAGACTAAAAGAATTTGCAAAATAGTGCTTAGTATACTTTGTCTGGACTTACAAGGCCTTAAATTCATCTATATTCATATTCTGTTTTGTGATTTTTGGATTTGCCTTCAATACCCTGTTTGATATTCACCTGACTCCTTGCTTGACCTATTTTGATCTTGCTGTATGTCTTAGATTTGTTTGCCTGCGTCCATTTGCATTACAGGCGCTTTAACTACATTTGCATCTGTCTCAGCATCTCTCCCTGACACCTGGAAGAGTGTAATCCAAGGATAAGCCAGTATGTGCACATTTAAAAAAATAAAAGAAATTAAGAAGTTAAGGATCAGATGACGGTTCCTACAGATTTACTTTAAAGTAATCTTACATGATATTGGTCAGTCCCTTCAACTGCTGACCTTACCCATGTTATTAACGTAACAAGGCACTCCATAAAAATATGAATTATATTTGTTTTACGTAACAGTAAAAAAAAATTGTGAGTGCTCTGATTAGCTGCCGATTAGAATTGGACGATAATCACTTAATTTTTACAGATCAGTTGTCTCTCAACTGGCCGATCACATAAACCGATGTTATTGTGATGGTGAAAAGTACATGAGTCGGCAGCAACATTCACATCCAGTTGGCAGTTTGGGCATGTTACCAAGTCTCTTTAAAAGACATCAAATTTGCAATATGCAAAGTTTATTTCTAAAGTGAAACCACATGAAACCACATGGGACATCTGTCAAAATATTTAACACAACAAAACTTATTTGCCATTTAAGAACAACGCATTGTGAATAATCTAAATATGAAAAGTTATCCTCGAAGGCAGCAGCTAAATCTTGTAACTTGACCCTCATTCAACCGCCTATAGCAAAAGCACTCAAATAGCTCTAGCCTTACTCTGGGAGTAAAAATGCTGAAACCATTACCACAAAAATAATGGGAAAGAAATAAAGAGAGATTCCCAGCTCTGGCCGAGTCAGTCCAGGTTTAACGTATTGCACCAAGCAACTTAGTACTATTGCTTACTATTGACTGATGTGGGTGTATATTTAAAAGTATTTGGGAGTTTTAATTTGTTTTTCATTTGTTTGGCGCAACAGAAATTAGCATTACGGCATGTGAGAGTGACCCTTGATGCTAGTTAAGAAATTTTTGCTCTTTCTCTTGCTCTTTAGTCGAACATAGGCTGTTGGTTTCATTTTCTTTCTAATCTACATAAAATAATAAGAGAATGGAATATGTTGCCTATGTTACCTTTTAAATTTATGATACTTTCTCTAATGATTATGTTTCACACACCCGTGATCAGCAATCGGTCGGTCATCTGTATCAGTATAGGCTGAGTCTGGTTTCTGTGGTTGGGGATCGGCCCCAACAACACTGATCGGAGCACTCCTAGTCTGTAGGTGTTTCTTACTAGTTAAACTTTTTTAACTGCATGTGATAAGATCTTTATTAAGCATGTTATTATTATTATTATTATTATTATTATTATTTACAGTTAAACATTAAAATGTTTATAAACTATTCTTAGCATGCAGATATTCAGTTATAAAATATTACATGATGATGACTGAAAATATATTTAAGTAATATCATGTTAGAGAAAGTGTTGTTGTGCTGGATATCAGCACTGCTGTGCTGCGGCTGTAAGCATGATTATCAGCCGTGCTGATATTCAGTACAACAGCACAACCTTGAGTGTGATATTGCTTTTATATAACATCATTTCTTATCCACAGAATAAGAGCTATATGTTTATTTAAACAAATAGTTTTCTTCGCCAACAAATGTCCTGGCAGGACTAACTAAGCGCAACTGGTGGACCTGGTGACCGACAGTTCCCGCATTTAAGAGGGGTGACAGAAGTTTTAAATTCTTAAACCGTGGAGGTGGTGAACAGTCCTGTACATCTTGTACAATACTCTTCACTTTATTTCCACTTATTCTCTTTTTTGAATGTCAACCGCGTTAACTTTCAGTTTCTTAATGACAATACTGTAGCTATTTAAATAGTATATAGAATTTATAAAAATGTTTGATGTTCTTATTTCTGCTGTCAATAGGCTTCAGTGTCATAGTTTATTTAGTGTTAGGCTTTTCGTGTCAGAATGAAATTTTAAGGTCTTTTTTTTTTTAATCCATTAAAAAACAGAGACAACCAACCCCATAATGGGGATGGTTGTCACAAGTGGACAAGATGTATTTGACAGCCCATGTTATGGAGAGTTTTGTCCCACTATTCCTACCTTTCATTTTACACTTTCATTGTACACTGAAAGGAAATTCGTTAAGAATACTATTTATGAAGAATTCAAATGCAATAAAAAGTGACAACTGAATTACCTCGTTCACACCTCAGAAAGAAACACACGCGCGCGCGCGCGAGAGAGAGAGAGAGAGAGAGAGCACCATCATTTGCTTATGACTAAATGACAAGGTTAATTCACTGCATTATGAGCATGGCTACCATCTAAAACTTTCCTTTCTTTCTTTCCTTACACGAATGCTTTCGGTCCTTTATTTATTCGTTTTGTTACTGCTGTCTGTTTTTTTGTGTTATTTTATTTTCCTTTTCTCTCAATTTCTCGACGCACTTCTGCTATACTGTTTCTTACTATGGCCATGCCAGTGAACACAATTTTAACTGAAATATTTAAGCGACAGAACACTAATACGACTAGCCAGTCAGTTTACCTTGATTGTTCTTCTTGAATTAGCCCAGAATGACTGTTTTTATAACCGGAGCGCTTCTTGACGTCTGGGCGCGCGAGTCTTCTACCTGCGCGTGCGGCGGTTATTTACTCCCCCCGCTTCCCCTGTCTCGGATGCTGAGAGCAAGTAAAGTTCCGCTCTGTGACTCTCTTTAGTTTGTTTTGCTATAAAACACCACACACAAATATGGAAAATATTTGAGCCACTGGCAAGGAGACAGGATAAAAATGAAGAAATGAATGTTCTTTGACAATTTCACGAACAAAAATAAAACGTCCCCCCCCCCCCCCAATGATGTTTTTTGTTAGATAATGAAGGTCGTGGCTGGAGAGTGATTTTTGTGCAGTACGATGAGGCAACTATTTGCCGTCTCACACCTGCATATGATCTACAGTAACAATAGACTATATTTATAATATGGACCTATTTATCTCACCTGCTACTGCAAGCAATAAATTATTTCTGCTTAGTTTTATGTTTAAGATGTTTTATAAGGTAACTTGTAAAGAAGGCAGACACTGCAATTCCTCTTTCATATATTTTCACAGTTTTCAAGCTACTTTGCTTTTTTGATTTGCAATTTGATTAGCAAAATTAGTGTAGCATTAAATGTTTCAGCAAATTTAATTTGTCAGCTTTACAGATGATGGGACACAAGTTGTATTAGGGTGTTTTTTAAAGTTAGATTTACTCTAATGAAATTACTTTCAGAATAGCACAAAAATACACTTTAAAATTAATGAAATACATCTTTTTCCTGGGATTAGGAAGTGCAGAAAGACTTCTTTTTTTAACAAGCACTGCAAAAAATAGCTCCAAGTCAAGATTAGAAAATTGTAATCTACCAAACTATTAACCATTAAACAATTAAATAAGTCTGAAATCTGTCATTTGAAATTGGACATTATGCAGTTTGAATGATGTGCAAACAGTATATTACATTAAAGTAGTTTAGATACTTAAAAAAGCTATATGGGATACTACAATGTATACAAGCCTAAATCATATCAATAAATAATATTCACAGATTTTCTACCTTGTTTCACTTCCAAACCTCTTGCTGCTATTACTTTCATGATGTACTTCCCAATAATACTTTCAAACAAAATAAAAACCAGGAATAATGCTTCAACACTTTGTATACACTACAAAAGTCATGTACAGAAAGCTCTTGTGTTCATCCCATTCTTCAGGTGGGATGCTTGATCTCTGTTGTAACTTAAGGGACCACAGATGTACATGCATGTTGTAAGAGCAGATGTTAAATGGTATAAAAGCTATAAATAAAGATACTGTTTTTGCAAAGATTCAATGTTTCATCCAGGGTTCCTGATGGGTACAGTAGGCTTACATCACATAGTAACACCTGGTATCTGATGTATCGATGAATAACTAGTAATTGCAATTTTGCTCTGTGACTGCCTGGAATGTATTATATTTGTTAATTTGTTTATTATTAACTTGCTTTATTTGGAATTTAATCTTATGATTTTTAAAATGTAATTTGTCATTTTTTCAAAATCTACTTTTTGTCATTGTAAAACAGCAAAACTGCAAAAACCCTGACATCTCAGAAACATGTGAGTGACTTAGAATTAGAATTTAACAAGAAATGGCTGGAAACAAGAATAGTCATAAACAGTAGGTTACACAAGGAACTAAAAGCAAAAAACACTGGCAACTGAAGTCTGTCAACATAAAAGTCCTAGACCACAAAAAGAAAAAACTTAAAAATTAAGTTCCAAGAACTTATGTCAACTATCTTAAAGTTGACATAACTTTAAGATAGTTGACATAGAGAAATAAAATAGAGAAATAAATAAATTATGACATGAAACATGGGAAAACAATAGTGTTTTATTAAAGCTTCTAAAAAACATTACAGATATCACGAGGTAGTGGTAAATATAGGCAAATAAATGCACAAAAAATGTAAATGCTGTAGCTATATAAAGCGTCAATTCAAATAGTAAGACAGGCAGAGGAGAGGAAAGAAAATTTCTTTAACCAAGAATTTTTTTTATATATATATATATATATACACATGGGGCTTCACCACCTTCCTCTATTGTTCTTTGAGAAGATATACTAAAATGTTTGCTAAAATAAGAGGGCATTGCTTTACAATGTAGAAAGAAATTAAAATCAGGAACATTAAACTTTGTGGCACTAATGTGGCACATTAAAACAGCTGTTAAGTTTTACTGAACAGGCTGGAGAATATGAGTACTGTAACTATGTCATCTGGTAACTTTGTCTCACCCTGGAGCCTACATTAGATTTTTGCGTGTACGTTTGTGTTTTAATTTCTAAAAACTTGCCTGTCACGTAATATGTAGCTTCCTTTACAGGCATATTCGTACGAGCATATACAGGCTTGCTAGATGGTGGCTGATATTAGATGATATTCTACGTGGCTGTAAAGTGGTTTTTTGGGTGTTGCCTAACGTTTCACATCTTTAACTATGAGTAAGTGCTGTATGTTTAATTGAAAATGGAAGTAATGCATTGTAAAAAAAAAAAAAAAAAATTACAAAATAATTAAAGATAAATACTAAATGGTCATTTGATTGAAACCAATATGTCATCCCCGAGCTTTACCCAGTTCTGCATATTCAAACTTTTCAATAATTTTGTGAATGGTGGACCATAAGGTTAAGTAGACCATTGGAAAATACAATAATCCACTTGTGTGCACCAAAGAGTACACAAATTTGGCTGTTTTAAAACTTTTACCATCATATTTAAATGCCACCTGCCATAAAATCTTATATTCTACTGTAAAATATTTATAGATACTTATCCAGACATGTGACATAGCTGCCTCCTATCAAAATAGCTTTCCTATGTTAAATCTTATGCTTGTGCAGATCAACCTAGTAACAAGATACCAATCAGCTAAGACACTGCCAAAAACTAAGCACTATCCTGAACATAATATTCTTACCACCATATCCTAAATGTTTTCAAAATATTGCATATTAATCACTGTTTTAATTATTGCAAAGTTGCCACTATAATCTTAAATACTGTAAGCTTTAAAATTCATGAGTATTTGTGCATGTGAACTGACTTTCTTGAAAATGACATAGAATCCACAAACAATAAACCACACTTATTTAGTATTTATTAATCCACTCACAGCACTTTAATATACACCGATGTGTGGCAAAATTGTCATGCTTAACAGAATAAGAGTAGACTGTGGCACTATGAGAGTACATAATGTTTGGAATGTTAAAAGGTAAAAATCTTATGTTACTAGGTAATTGCAACCAAGATCTGAAAATTCAAGAAGGAATACAATCAATATTTATGCAACCTTGTCACAGTTTGTTCTTTACCTTTTTCTCAAGGATTTTGTTTTGATCATCTGAGGGCAACAGACAAGAAGGAAATTGTGCAAACAGAGGAACAGTACAATGAAGCCTACCATGTCTAGATGTATTGTAATAAAACAAAAGAATGAGATGACCAAAAAATAACAAACATCTTGAGAACACGACCATTTCAAAAACTAATTTGCAGTTTTACGCATCATATCACATGCATGACAACTTTGGTATTTAAATGTCTACTGCTTCTGCTGATAGAATATTTTTTTAAAAAAACTTCACATTGCACAGGGAGAGGAAAATCACAGGTCTAATTGTAAAAAACAACAACAAGAAAATATACTTAATATATGCAAATATATTGTGGTCATCTTCTAAAGTGGGAATGAAATGTGCATAGCTCTCTTTTTAATTTGATTTTGCATTGTAGTTCTTATGTTAGGCTCCTCGGACACATCTGGAGTAGGCTCAACAGACTGCTGATGAAGATCTCATGAATGAACCAATAATGAGAAATAAGCCCTACTGTGATTCACAAATGGGACTGAGTGTCTTTTTTGTGGCGACAAAAACAAACTTTCATGCACATCAGCAAAAATCTTGTTGCAGGAATAACATTAAGAATGAAAAACCAAAGCTTAAAGTTAGGGTGCACTGTAATTTAAGCTACGCATGCAGAAACATTCTGTAAAGAATGAGGTTGAACAGCATTTCTGTTGGTATAAAGCCTCACAGTGCAAAAAACAAATGCATATACTGTATACATAAAAACCTCACCTGCAGTTATTTAAAGAGACATCAAAGAAGATTGTATGCATATTAACAAAACTGTTTTACAAGCTGCTCCATTTATACTGACAAGCTCTTATTAAAAGTGAAACATCTGTAATATGTGAATTTGTAATGCTGCAAGAGTTGAAACACACTTTATTTGCAGTCAAGTAACTAGATTGTCAAATACAGATACTGTGCAAAAGTCAGAGACCATCCTTGGATTTTCAATCAAACGGCAATTTAATGCTTATGATTAATCATTTGGTGGCAAACAACATAATATCGATGACCTTTGTGAGATTGCTATAATGAGCAACAATGAGAGGGTGAAAGTATTTCACAGAAAATCTCACGTGTCATCAGCTTTTTGTTCGCAATACTGAAATGCAATGCAGAATTGACCTGCGTAAGAGACTGTTATGACTAATGTCTTTGGACAACTAACTGTCACACTTATATGGAATTGGAATTTGGAGTGTAGCTATGGCTAACATTAGTGAGGTCAGACACTGACATCAGGTGATCAGGGTTTCAGGTCATACCAAAGGTGTTCAGTTCAGCTCTGTGCAGGCCACATGACATTTTACAAGGTGAAACATTTTTGAGCTCTTTTGTTACAGAGAAAGGAAACCATGTGCTTCTAAATGTGTTGTAACAGTTTGGGGGAAAAAACAAAACACATACTGGTATAATGACAGGGATCCACAAACTTTTGGCCACATAGAGTAAGTGCTGTATGTTTAATTGAAAATGGAATTAATGCATTGTACATTTTTTTTGTCACCAAATAATTAAAAATAAATACTGAATTGTCATTTCATTGAAGCCAATATGTCATTCCTGAGTTTTAACCAGTACTGCATATTCAAACTGCTCAATAATTTTGTGAATATTTTTGGCCATAAGGTTAAGTAGACCATTTGTAAACAGTATAATCCACTTGTGTGCACCAAAATGTACACAAATTGAACTGTATTCAAATTTTTACGTGCATTTCATAATAGCTTACTAATGTAGCTACTTACCTCTAATTTATATCCTACAATACAAGTCTGGCAAATTATCAAGTAATAAACAGGCGTCACTATAGGACCACTTTAAAATGTGTAAAAATAAAAAAATAACACAGATATCAACACTATACACATTAAAAATAAATTAAACAATGAAGAACTGCCCCTTATCAGAAATATTATCAGGTTAGTGCTGGTCCTATGGTGGTCTTTTTTCATCGATAGATTGGGTTTGACAAAATCATGCATAGTAACAAATAAGCTACAGTAGTCAGTATTATAGGCACAAAGCGTATCTGCTGACTGCATCTAACTGATAAACTGCTGGCTGATTCCTGTTACTTTTCAGCTAAAACTCCCAGTTATTAAAATCTATGTAATGCCTGGGCACAAAATGACCCCTCTCTGGGTTGGTGATGGTAATAAGGGCTCTAAGTATTCAAGCAATCATGTGCATCTCATGGAGAGGGAACCACCTACCTATAAATCAGCTTAGATTTTTTTCCTAGATAAGTTGCAGTAGCATACACCGAGTCATGCAATAAATAATACAGTAACATTCCAAATATTCAATTAATATTTCATTTTGAAGTTTGAAGTCTGTGTACAGTTCAAAGTTTTAAATCCAGGCAGAGACACCCTGCCATAGTTGTAAATTTCTTGGTCAGAACCTCGGTTCATCCTTTTCACCAGGTTCTTCTCGTAGAGTAGAGGGTGGTAGGCACCCAAGGTGCAGGCTGCATCTCTAAAGTTCTGATAGTAGTGGCAGATGTCGGTTTTGCGCCGTGAGGGCAAGAACTCATAGACATGGACCACGTCGCATACTGACATCATTAGTACTGTCCCTAGGAGAAACAGAAGGTGTCTTTACAGAACGATTGTGCAATACTGAATATTTTCAGATTTTATGAATATGAAGGTTTTGTTAATGTTTTGGATGAACAACCATATCTGCCCATGTACTGAAGAAATGTTTAATTAATGTAAAGTATGTTTCTTTTTTTTCCTTTTTTTTAAAAGTAAAAGTAATGGACTGTGTGAAATAATACCCAGATTAACATATTAAAAATGTAAGGCTAGAGGGTGTAATGGTAGTACTGGTATACTAACAGAAGGCTAGATTTTGCATCTAGTGTTATTTTTGGTTCAAACAGATAATACATTTTGCAATTAGCAAATCTACGAAAAATTATGACTTGAGGTTTAGGATTTTTTGTGCGTCTAAAATAAGTATGTAACTAAGGCCTTTAGCATTTGTCGTTATGAGAGAAGTACATAAATAACCAAAAACTAAGCTGCTATTTTTCTGTTCTGTCAGTGTCAGTTACTGCAGGTACCTGTAAAAACTGAACCTCACATACCTATCAGGCCTGAGGAAGGTGGGTTCTTCTGAATTGGCTCAGCCATGTTGTCATGTAGAAGCTTCCATATCTGCCACTGCATGCTGGGATGTATGATATAAAACAGCTGTTGAGGATGCAGCTGTCTATACTGCTGATACTGTTTAAATATTGGATAATCTGTCTTGTTGTACCACTAAAAAAAAAAAAAAAAGAGGAATGTTCATTCATTTAACTACATTGTTCTTGTATTCATGACAATAAAACTATTTCACCAAAACTTCACACAGAATTTTCAGTAAAGATTATATATCAAAGCTTATTGATTTATTCCCATTTTTTTAATCATTCACATCATAGTTCGTTTTCTCCCCAAACTATAACTATAACTGTGTAACAAATACACAGAGAATAACTAACCAACTAAAAAATGATAAAAAGTTAGCCCTGCCCAGTAAAATGCACAAATGCCCAGTAAAATGCAAAACCTAATTCTGAAAACTAGTCCTAGGATTAGCAAATTAATATCTCGAGAAATGTATGCAATATGGCCTATTAGTTCTAAGAAGGTGAAGCTTAAATTATTCAAACAGCTGTAACTTAGGATTGCTTGCTAGGACTTGCATGATATTTTAAAAGCCAAATTATAAAAGCCCAACAAAGAGTAGCGAAAAAACACCCAACACAACACAGCCATTAAAGATCTTCACCACAGGCAAATGTCTTTGTGGAGTACATAACTCCACCCATCCCAGTCACAAACTGTTTCACAACCGTTCTTCCAGGAAAATATTCAGGAACATTTGCACCACAACCAGCAGACTCAGGGTGAACCATTACTCTGTGGAATTTTAAATGATACCATTAAGCCACTGATGTTCAACTGGCTGTAATTCCATACTGTAGATCATGTTGTTGTTGGTCTTTCGGCTGCTCCTGGCAAGGGGTCGCCACGGCGGAATATCCAGTCCACACAACAACTTGGCACAGGTTTTACGCTGGATGCCCTTCCTAACGCAACCCTCCCATTTATCCGGTCTTGGTACTGGCACTGCGTCCAGTGGCTGGGGGTTTGGGCACTGGCTGGAAATCGAACCCGGGCCTTCCGCAAATTGATTCACAGTATGCAGTATCATACGTTCTCTAATTGTACAGTATGTCATTTGTATATACACATTACAATGTGCATACATATCTCTTACATATATTCATGACTAATATTTCAACATACTGTAATTTTTATATACCTATAACAGTGTCATTTTTAATTCATATTACACACACACACACACACCCTGCGCACATACAATGCCATGAAAAAGTGTTTGGCCGCTTTCTAGTTTTTATTTTTTTTTTGTTGTGCAAATGGTTATTTTATACTCACACCTAATACAAGCCGTCTAAATCTAGCTTGAAATCTAGTAATGTCTCCCTGTGACGTCAGAGGGAGCGTACAACTGCTACATTCTCACTAGGTTAATAAAAGAACACCACAAAGGCAAGAATTTTAACCAGAACCACTAAATACACAAGAATGTTATAATTATAAGCATTTATACTGTTCGTAGAGCACAATTTCCCCTTAAATCATACAATTAGAGCACCTTATTCATTAAAAATGCTGATCATCTTTGATTTAGAGCTAATCTGCACGTACTGAGGCTGTATGAATCACACAAGATGTGAACCTACCTGCAGGCTTTGTGTACATGCAGAAATACTGACTTGTCTTCTGTTTTTCAGAGTCCTAGGCTGGACTTAGCTGCGAGCATTCAATCTAATCAGTCATCTGCTCAGGTGCAGGATACATTATCTGCATGATGTATTAAAGATGTATCATGATTTACGGATTAATTATTATTGTTTATAAAAAACGCCACGATTTTATCAAATTTGCGTTTGAAGTGTTTTCATTACATTTGAGTTTTTCCGGCTTTTCCGCATGTTTCCTGATTGCGTATCTCGGGGCGTTCATGTGTACTACGTCACGAAATGGGCGGAGACTCGTCATGACGTTTGTACTCGTCCCATTTTCTTTGCCCAGACTGGCCAAATATTACACAAATTATAATTTGTAAAAACAATTTATAAAATGATAAAAACAAACCATGTTTACCTGCATTTTTAAATTCTATGTATATGTATACATGGTTTCTTATAGCAACGTCAAAACTTGTGCTGTAAATATATAAAATGTCATTAAATTAAAAATAAAGAAATGACAAAATTTATATATTTATAAATTCAATACTATATATTTGTAATTAGTTTCTTAAGTTAATAAATAAGGAAAATAAAAATATTGAATTGGATAATTTTTTAAAAAACATTTATAGACTGAATTTAAATTCAAAGAACTATTTAATATTGAAAAAAAAACTGTATTAAAAATATACTGTAGGCAGATTATTATTTATCCTTGCACAATTACCTTTGACCTATTACTTATTACAGAATTATTGTTTATATATACACACAATACTCATAAAAACATATAGTAATTAGATTTATTTTTATATATTTCAATTACCTGTTATTAGGTATACCATTTCTGACTCTGATAGGTCTATTAAGATTTTAATTGAAACCTCTAGATTTATTTACTGTGTTGTTATATTATTGTTGGTTTTATTATAAATTACTGTACTGATAGGTTTAAGCATGTATCTTTACTATAAATCATTGCTTTCATTTGTTTGTTAAATGTCATATTTTGCAGTGTTTTAATTTTTAATCCTTTACAAATTTTTAAACTTAATCATTTTATTCTGCTGTAACACTGTAAATGATTCACGGGAGATAAATAAAATGTGTTATCTTATGTTTAGAGACTTAATTAATCAATGTAACATAACAAATACATAGAATTATTAGTACAAACAAAATGGGGAAAAGCTTTTGATGGCAGATTGTAGACATCTTTACTGATTTCTATGTATGGGGAAAAAAAGTAAAACGAAAAGATATGAGAGGAAAAAAAGGAAAAAATGTTTTTCAATTAAAATTAGAGGCACTTAAGAGTCTCATCATCATTTAAAAACAGCTCAATACACTATGATAATTAATGCATTTTATTATGTACTTTAATAAATAAATATTTCAAATGTAAGTTTTTTGGACACAATCATGTCCAAGAATAATTTAATGGATCACGTTATTGTATAAAGCCACACACTCTTTATTAATTATTGATGCATCTTTCAGGTTTAACGATTGTACTTGATCACTTTGTTTAAACTTAGCAGAAGGCGTGGTTTTGATCACGTGTAGCCAATCAGAACCGTCGGAGAGAACAAGGCGGGATTTGTGGGAACGTGAGTAGGAAAGCGTTGAGTTACGAGGAAAGATTTTGTCCTTCACTCTGGAATCACTGAGTCAGAAGGAGAAAAATTAGAAAGCGGTCGGTTAATGGCGGGGCTGTAAGACCAGGAACTGCTACAAACTGGCTGTTTGGTTCTTTGTATTATGGCAAATGTCAAGCAGAAACAGTTCTTCAGGACTGGACACGTGTCTGGAGGTAAAACAGATGCCGAATCTGGAAGAACAAAACGTCATGGGAAGGTAAGGGTATACTTTACTGTCCTTATGGACAACTGGGACTTTAGGGAAATGATCATAGAGAAGGGAATGCACTGCTATTGAATGTCACTTTTGTGTTCTTGATCATTAGTTTAAAAAAGTTTAATTGTCACAAGTCTTTCTTCAAACGTTTAGATCATTAAAGAATAAACTATCTGTCTATTTTATCTATCTATCTATCTAATCTATCTATTTAATCTATTTTATCTATCTATCTATCTATTTATTTAATCTATCTATTTAATCTTCTGTATATAATCTGGCTGTCTGTCTATCTTCAGCACTTTAGGGTCAGGGTCATACTGGTTCCCAGATCTGTCCCACTAACACCTAAATGCCAATAAGTGGAAACCAGTCCATTACAAAATACCATGCACACACGCATTCACATCTCCAGCCAGTTTATTTTTCCTCAATCAACCAAGTGAGGAAACTGAAGAACATGTGAGAACATGCAAACTTCCTCCCAGATGGCAACCCGAGCTCAGGATTGTTGTGAAGCTACATCTCCACCTGTTGCTCCCACCTGTAATCCTCAAATCCAATAAAACGTTCCGGAGCACCTGAGCTGCAGGTTAAGACCTGCACGACTCAAGTTTCTTTTGTTAAATCGAAATGCTGTTTGTCCGAGTGCTCTTATAGTATATAGTGCTATTTCTTTACCTGGAGAAATTCAATATTTAAGGAATACCAGTGTGGTGTACATATTTGGGTGTTTGGGAAATCTGGACTGAACGGTACCGTGTGAAAAGGTGCCAAAATTAATAGTTTAGTAAAAGCATTTATTACTTTCGGACTTGAAGGACATGGGATCAGAAAGATGCACAGTTGATGCTCCCATGGAAGTTAGGGCACCAGGCATCTGGGTCATATATCCAATTTAATATTCAATGTTTAATTTCCAAAAAAAGAGGTCCGGGAACCGAGAATAATGAAGCTCATCTACATTTTCCAGTCCTTTACAGAAATGGTATTAGCTACCTTACTTTACCTGACGCCGCTTAAACCGCGATGAATCCAAAAATGGGCAAACGAACAAACTCAGCCTGGGTGGTGTTTGGGACCCGTCTACCTAACTCGGTTACAACCCACAAGCTCGCGAGCTAATCTTTATCTTAGCTAATATCCTATGGTGGCTAATGCTAATTTATACACTTAAGCATTTAATTGAACTCCATCATGAATACCTTACAAGTTTTCCAGTGTCAGCTTCTACATTTCTTGTGGTAAGTTAAATTACATCATTCTAAATATTAATACACGTATTACCAAGATTATCTATACAGATAATAAAACTGTAAAGTTGGCGTGTCTGTGCATTGAAGATATTTGCGGAAAAATAATTTGAGGGGATGTAAAATGAATAAAGGAGCACATCAAGATGGTTTTTTTTATTTTTATTTTTGTCTGTCCGTTTGTGAACGCATCATCAAAACTACGAAATGAATTTTCATGGGGTTTTACCTCGAGCTCTGCGTATTGGGCCGAGCTCGAGGTAACGTGTAGGCTTCGTGTCATCGCAGTCAGCCCACGGGAAGAGAAGATATGCTAATTAGAAATTCAAACAGAAAAGCCCATTATAAAGATCATAAAGAAATTGACCTTGGAAAAATCATAAATTCAATAGATGGCGCTGTACATTTTTTTTAATACGCGCTTTTATGAGTGTGCAATTGAAATCGACTTAATAAACGCGATATCACAACGCGCACTTCATGATAACACGTCAAAATTTAAGTTCCTTCCAAAATTCTACAAGATGGCGTTGTATATTTTTGTGTGCATTTTGTGCGCAATTCAGTCGCAGGCACGTCTAGTATGATATAAAATAGGAATGAGAATGCTCTGCAAGATCAACACAGCCTTCAAGGCCACCGATTTCATGAATAATGCAAAGCAGAGAACTAGCGGTTTGAAACCTGTCGCTCAAATTGGCCATGTGTCATGAAAGGGAAGTCTTGCTATTGAGACCAATCTTTTTTTCCTATTGGGTACCAGGCTGTAAGCATGTTTATCTATGTTGTAAAGTGTTTTTTTTTTTTTTTTTTTTCTGTGTGTGGAAATGTACCTTAACCACTGAGTAAGTGAAGTAACATACATTCATTTTGTCATCGTAGTTTGATTGATGACTGGTTTTCTCAGTATTGCGCTCCCTTTGTTCCCATAACACCTTAAACTAACATTAAATTTTTAGTGCTGGTGTGTTGAAAGCTTTAAATGCGGACTCTTGAGACGATGGATCAGACTGTTTTGCTTGACCACATGCCGCATGTGTGTGTGTGTGTGTGCGTGCATGCATGAGCTGTCCAGACGGTTCACATGTGCTTGCATACCTGTGGCAGTGCAGGTGGCTAACCGGCATAGTCTGTGCATTGCGTAGCTCGTCTTGCTCTGGCTTTGCCTTTATTAGTGAAAGAAATATAGAGTTCGTCACACGAGCTTTTCCTTTAACAAGGCCCTGACGTGTACCCATATACAGTACAGTGCAAGATACAGTATTCTGTAGTAAGATATCACAGTCTAACCGAGTCACCTTTGGTCATGACTGTCCATGTGTGTTTTTGTTGCAGGTAAACGGAGTGACGGAGCAGCTCGAGGTCCACACTAAGTCCCTTAATGACTCACTGGAAGGAGACGTCAGAGACTTCCTAGTAAACGAGGCTGAGCTGCACACCTACGATGACCTGACCAAAGTCAACCCTGTAACCCCAACCACAGGTATACACACACACACACACACACACACACACAACAGCAACATGGCTACAGTGTTTACACGCCTGCATAACTTGGCCAAGTCTGTATTATTTGTGGAAGCGATAGTTTAAAGATTTTATTCTTTGTTCGTAAATCATTTATTAAGTGAAATCACAGGTCTGAGAAACAGCGTTTACCTCCATTACACTACATTAATATCATTTAATTAACCTATATTAGTACAGTATATTATTATACGCACCATCTTACTTTTTACTTTCCTAAAGAAGATGAGAGAGAAGTAAATTAGTAGTAGTTTATCCAGTTTAATTTCTAATAATAATAAATGTAACACAATAAAAAAAATTATAATGAATTTTTTTTTAAATATGTTTAAATAGATTTTAATTGATGTTAACGAAATATGTCTCTTTTTTTTTTTTAGTCTCTGTTCAGTCTGGTTGTTTCTGTATGTCTCTTCTTTACTTCTTTCTTTCTTTCTTTCATTTCTCTTTTTCTGCCTCTTTCTTTCATTTGTTTCTTTTTTTTAGTCACTATTCAATCTCTCCCTCTCTCTTCTATCTTTCTTTGTCTCAATCTTTCTTTTTTCCTTTCTTTGTTGTCACCTTTTTCGTCTCAGTAAATTTTTTCTTCCTTTCGTTTTGGTCACTGTCTTTTTTTTTTTTTCTCCCTGCATGTCTGTATGTCTGTCTGCCTTTGTTTCTTTCTTTCATGTCTGTCTTTTTTTTTTTTGTCTCATTCATTTTTCCTTTTTCTTCGGTCACCTTTTTAGTCTCATTTCAGTCTTTCTGTCTTTCTTTCTTCCTGCCAGTGTATGTACTGTATAACACGTTTCAGTTTAACCCAGTAACATTTATAAATTGTTTGTGTGTGCGCGTGTGTGTGTGTTTTTGTATGTCAGTGCTAAAATGCCTGCAGGCACGTTACAGCTCCAGAGTGTTTTACACCCACGCCGGCTGCACGCTGGTGGCGCTGAACCCCTTCCAGCCGATTCCTCACCTTTACTCCCTGGACGTGATGCGCGAGTACCACTCCGCTCCCCAACCTCAGGTAAACATCCGGCCTGTTCATGTCAAGTACATGATGTTCACTGCATCACCGTATCTATCGATACTGATGTCCAAATCCATATGCAGAAAAACCCTGGATTATTATCCCATTTTAAGGGAACTAGACTAATAATTATAGCAGTATTTTCTCATTTATAAAAAGTTTGATCAAGTAGTACAATGGAAATATCAGCATCCACTAGAAATCTGTAGGTAGGATTAACATATAAGTGGATTGAGTGGTGTTTCTTTGTAACCACCACTTTACTTTATGTTTATTTATTTATTTAATTGAAACTGTTTTTGATGTTCAGTTGTTCAGGACAGACATTGCATGCACAGTATCGCTGAATCGCTGAAAATCCAGAGTGTATTCATGTGCTGGTTCTGTATTACAGTGTGTTTAGTGTTTTGTCACCTCACGGTAACCTTGATCAGGCTCGCTCTCGTGTTTGTTTTGTTTTTTGCGTGCACGTCATGGTAAGGTAAACGTCAGGAAGTGTAGAATAAATCAAAAGGGAAAAAAAACCTGGACAGTTGTTCACTTGCACTAGAAAGTCTTACCTGAATTAATTGTTACTGTATATGACATGTTTCTTGTAATGCCTGCAATACCGCTAGATATTAGATGTCGACTCAGCATATGAGTGTGTGAGTCTCTGACCTGATTTTCTTCCTACCTGGCCACACACACACACACACACACGTGTCTCTAAGCCATCTGTATTGTCTGACTGACAGACTGACCTGTGACGGAGGTCACTGCGCATGCACTCACATCTGTGCGAATGGTAAATGCTGGTGCAATCGGGAAACGAGATTAACGCTAATTTAAGCTTCCAGGAAACAGCGATTTTATAATAATAGCTCAGTGGTTAAGGTGTTGGCCTGCGGTCCAGAAGGTCACAGGTTCAAACACCATCTCCACCCTCAACTGCTCGAATGTATAATGAGATAAAAATGTGAGTTGGTCTGGATGGGGGCGTCTGCCAAAATCCCTAAATGTAAATATTGGCTATGATTACGTTAACTGAGATGAATTGGTAATGACCAGCAGGGGGGGCTTGTCTTTTACCTGGATTTGTCTCAGGTGCGTTCTAAACGGCCTGAAGTACCCTGCGAAGTACACTACACAGGGTGTTCAGCCATGTTAAGTGCGATTCCAAACCGCAGGGAGCGAAAATGTTCAGTTTGAAGTGAACTGCAAAGGTTGTAGGGGACAAGTGAACAACAGGTCTTCACTTCAACGGAAAAAAGGAAATAAAAAAATTCCCATCATTCATCGCTGGAGCGTGGAAAAAAAATGGAGCTCGAAAAAGGATTTATATATTTATTATCATTATTACGGAGGACGACATCGTATTAAAAGGACACAAAAATGTACATTTTGATTTAATTAGGAAATCCTTAGTATTATATAGACTAGTAATCTGTAAAAAAAAAAAAAATCATAAATCTCCATACATCTTCTTCTAATCAATTATTATAATTAATCAATTATTTATTTACAAGTTTTACACATTTCAGTAGTATGTTTCATAACGGTATCAGGTTTTTTTTTTTCAATAAATATTCAATATTTAATAGTGTGAAATTTTCATGGCAGCAGCGACAGGTATCCGAGGTGCTCATGTTGCCATGGTAACGCACGGAGGAAGTGACGTCTGCGCTGGCGACTTCGCAAGGTGTTTGAATGGTGGAGCTTTGTCGAGGGAAGTTCCCCGACATTCCCTGCAAACGGAGCACCCTGTGAAGTACACTTCGCAATGGAACACAGCCCTAGTTTTTTTTTTTTTTTTTTAATTTTGTCTGTGGGAATTGAAACCTGTCCTCCAGGCCCTCTCTACCCCCTGATCAAGGGCACTACTTGTTAGCGACTGGTGGATTGTACACCCTACATAGCGCACTAGATTTCCATTTAAAGCTACTGAGGATTTAAACCCAAAGCTGATGTTCTACGAGATTTACAGGACTGTCCACCACCTCTGTGTTTTATTCTCCTTAGATTGTGACTACAACAGCTACTTGCTCTCAAAGGATATAATTAGTAAATAATATCTACAGCCAGTGTTGTTCAGATTTCTATTTAATTTATTCACATTACTTCTTGACATTAATGCGCTGAGTGTCTGAAAGCCTTCGTATTCAAAGGGTTGCGTGTTTTTGTGTTTATGCAGGACTTTAAACCTCACATCTTCATCGTAGCTGAAGAGGCGTACAGGAACGTTCAGGGTCAAGTTGAACCCGTCGACCAGTCACTAGTGGTTTCAGGGGAGAGTGGAGCCGGGAAGGTAGGTGGAGCCGAATTGTGGGTATTTTTATTATTTATTCGTTTATTTATTTATTTATTTTTTTAAGATGGTTTAGCATCATTGTTTCTCCCCAGACTTGGACATCACGCTGCCTCATGAAATACTACGCCACAGTGGCTGCTTCATCACAGAAGTGTCAGCACACGGTGGAGAGGATAGAGAGACGAGTGCTGGACTCGAACCCTGTCATGGAAGCTTTCGGTGAGGGACACAGGAACAGAAAGATAAAGACAAAGGAGATGGAGGGCAGGGAGCAAAAGAGAGGGGCAGAGAGAGGTGTGATGGGGAAGGGGGGTTAGGCAAGGATTTGGGGAGACAGACAGAAGGGATGGAGGGAGAGAGGGATGGAGGAAGACAGCGAGAAGAGAGAGGGACAGTGAGACAGAAGGAGGAGAGAGGGACAGTGAGACAGAAGGTGGAGAGAGGGACAGTGAGACAGAAGGTGGAGAGAGGGACAGGGAGACAGAAGGTGGAGA
>JAOVVB010000020.1:12977961-12994053 GCA_028570985.1 Heterobranchus longifilis | reverse complement strand
TCCAAAAAACCCCACAGATATTCAATTAGCAATAATACAAAACACAGAAGAAAAAAAAAACAAATTTAAGATGGAAGCAGCACCTTTTTGCATTTGCTGATTAATTCATCTCAAGCAACTAATAGATTAATTGTTTTTTGATTTGTGCTCCAAAATGAGAGACACGTGACAGTACATGACTCTTATAAAATGACTCATTACTTATTATGAGTTATATGTTAAAAAGGACAGAAGACAAATTATGTAATCATAAATGAAAGAATGAAGCATTTATATAAACCTGTAATTTTAGTAAGAAGTATACTAGAGCCAAACGGAAGATATTATCAGTTATTATTATCAGTCGGACTCTGAAGATATTATTGGCTGATACTGGCCCGTCACAGACATATCGGTATCTATCGGTATATATGTTGTCCGATACTTTTTTATCAAATATATAATGCAGAAAACTAAGCATGTGGTGATTTAGAAATGGTGTCATTATGTAGTTGTTTATTTAAATGGTCAGCAGTTGACTGATACCGAACATACTATAATTGTTTGATGATGTAATACATCCTATGTTTCATGTAGGGCGGAATGATTTAAAAAATTGCGATTATTTTGACTGATATTGCAATTGCGATATAATTTGCGATATTAAAGGGAATGATCATTTTAATGTAATTATGAATGAATGAATAAATTTATTTCGAATATAAAACATAAAAACAGATTATAAAACAAACAAAACAAAAGTAACAATGTTTGAAAAGGAGTAAGTAGAAGTAAAATTTTGATTAATTGTTCAGCCCTGGTATAATGTATAATAATGTTAAATATTCTTTAATAAAGTCATTTGTTTAAGTACTTTTGCATATCAGACATATCGGTGCAAAATCCACATAGAAAAGGTCTATTTTCATTCCAGCTGATGGATTCAATAGATCAGCTGCTATATCGTAAATTGTCCCCCTCTAAAATCAGTATCGGTCTTGAAAAAATTCCATATTGGTTGTTCTCTAATGTATAGCCTATCTTTATTGTGTGTAAGCTGTCAGCCGGGGTCCCTCTTACCTGTAGCTGGATGTCTCCTCAAATATCTTCTCCCGCCCCTCTTTAAACAGCAGCAGGGCCCTGTCCGTCTTATCCAGCAGGTTTCGGACATGGACCCTCAGGTACTTGGCCTCGTCTCCCCGAGGCCTCTGGCCGCCCGCCGCCCTGGGGCCTCGGTAGGGCTCCCAAACCTGCGTGAGCAGTGTCGTCGTCTCAGACACCAGCTCTGGCAGGTACGGTGGGCTGTTCCTCAGGCCCAGCCGGGGGTTCGTGCACAGCTCGTGGAGCTTGTCCAGTCTTTTGAGGGCCTTGTCCACCAGCCGTCGGTCTCCGCTGGTCGGGGGCCCGGAGCTCGATTTCGGGCTCAGGGAAGTTCCTGAAACTGCTGCCGCCATCATTCCACTGTTGTGAAGTGATGTAAATCAAAAAATGACCTTTCAGTCTGTCTGCATGCGTGGGGGCGTGACAATGAATAATAATGGTCCTGCTGTTTTTAGTGAAAGCTCTTCTTTGAATACGTGAATGTTTATGAGCGAAAATAGGAGCAGCTATTCAAACTGGCTCAAGTTTTTGAGTGTTTAAGTTGGCATTTATTGTCCTTACGATGTTTTTTCTGAGTTCTCAGCTTCATCTTAGCCTCCTCAAACTGCATCCGTCCTTGATCCATATAATAATAATAATAATAATAATAAATAATCCAACAGCATTACATTATCCAACACTGGATAGCACGTTCAATTACAGCATCTGTAAAAATGCTTTCGTAGCTTAGCATTTCCTCCTAAAACCGGCACACCGGTCTGTTTGTAGCCTCTCACTCCTCAGTCAGATCTTCAGAAAAACACAAAAATACAAGGTCTGTTATACAGAGGCTGTTCTTTTTCAGATCTCCACAACACCAACAATGCAACACAAGAGGCCCAGCATGAGAAAGAGTGAACAGAAAACAAAGGAAGGGAGGGCTTTGACACTGATAGTCAACCCTTTAAACAGTTTCAACTTCTACCACCTCTACTCTCTCCACCCTCCTAAGCCTACGCCCCAACACATTCACGTTTTCTTACCCCCTGTCTAACACACTTACCAATTTTCATGCGCACATCTCAGAAGCACAGCAGTCCCACATTGTCAGGGTCAACAGAGCAGAGCCATCTACTCACAGCACGGCGGATACATGTCCTCTGTCATTGGCTGAAACATTGATGCGTCTCTGTGTCTCTCTCTCTCTCTCTGTGGGTCTCTCTCTCTCACTTTCTTGTTGGTGCACACTTTGATTGGTTTCCTGGTTGCAGCCAGCCAAACAGGTTTGTTTTCTTTGCTGTATTGCTCGGGCAGAGAGAGACAGAAGAGAGAGGAGAGAGAGAGAGAGAGAGAGAGGAGAGAGAGAGAGAGAAAACAGAGAGAGAGAGAAGAGAAAGAGAGAGAGAGAGAGAGAGAAAAGAGAGAGAGAGAGGAGAGAGAGAGAGAGAGAAAAGAGAGAGAGAGAGAGAGAGAGAAGAGAGAGAAATGGGAGGGAGGCAGAACCAAAGTTAAACATTTGAATGACTGAGAATGAAAGCAGTGTGCAAGACCGGTGTAACACGTAGTATACAGACAGGTACAGACAGGATGCCTGTGCATTTAAAACAAAGGTCAACAGTTGGGATATAAAAAGAAGAGTCATCATCTCCACCTGACTATAAGCAGGGAACAACTGTTTTCTGTCTGATTAAACTGATTAGTTGGAATTTCACCAGAATTCTCGCTGCAAAGTGCAATTTCACTCTTATGAAATAATTAGAAGTTATTTTATGTTTTTTCATGATGTATTGCATTTTGGAATAAAACACTTATGAATATCTTTAAAACAAGCATCTGTTTCCCACTATCATTCTCTTCAGCCAGGGGCCCTTTTATACCTGTCTCCTTGAATATCTTCTCCCATCCTTCTTACACAGCAACTCTTAAAAACAACTTCTCCTTTAGCACCGTCATCAGGTTGAGAATTTCATTTCAGTAATTTAGTATGTGTGCATGAACTATAATAATGTGTCTGTCTCACTTTGAAGAAAGAAAAGTTTTATATCTACTGATGTGTAAAAGACATAAGAAGAAGGCTGAAGAATATATGTGGTTTCTCTTAGCAGCCAGTGCTACTAGAAGCTCACTCCATTCACTTACATAAACACAAGAGAAGCCTTATAAAAAATAATAGCAAACGCCCCTAAAACCTTTATTTACTACAAATAGTCCATATTGAAAATAACTGAAGTGTATGAACTTGATGAATAATAGCATATTTTACATAAAATAATATTTTGTCTCCAGAACTTGTACAACACACCACCAGATGTTTTCAACATTGCAATGGATCATTTTTAAATAATTTGAGTAAAAGCATACATTTCTCATGACTTATCTTTTGTGGTGATAAACATCACATGACACACACTCTGCATCCACAAGAGGGAGACACTAACTCAGACACTGCTCACCCAGTTTAGTGTTGTCACTGAAATTTTACTCATTTAAATGTCAGTTTTCAGCTTGTTTTGGTTCTCAAAGTGCGGTCCAGGGTCCTTGAGGGGGTTCCAGGGGGTCCCCAGCAAAAAGAGAAATAATATATTTTCACCATTATTCCATAAGTAACACAATGACAGAATGTATGACTACTTTTGTCATGGGCTTCACACACTTTCTCTAATAAATTATTTAAAAGCAAAAATCAGTTTAGATGGGGGGACCCTGGGACAAAATCTTATCAAATGGGGGTCCGTGGTCAAATTTGTGTCAGTTTAGGGATCTGTGAAAAAGTTTGAGAACCACTGCCTTAACCTAAGAGTATATATATGCTTTAAAAATACTTTAAAATCTTATGATTCAACAAAAGTACTCACTATTTTCTCCATCTGTGCATTCTGCAGCAGCGGCCTCACCACCTGCTGTAAAAGACAAATGTCAACGCCACTTACTCAGCAGCCAAATAGAGGAGTAGTTGTACTGGTTTGTTCAAATGTAGTTTAATTCTTTGGAGGTGTATTTCTGAATCCTTGAAAGTTTGTGAATTTGAGGGAAAAAATTAAGGCCTTGAAAGTTTTTGAAAATAGACATAAATAGACACGGGTCATTGAAAGTGCTTGAATTTATATATTTTGTGCAAGAATACAAATTGAAGTTCTTTTAGATTTTTTTTTTTTACTTAACGTTAGTAAATAGGCTTCGTTCCGCTGTGTCTCCCGCAGTTGCGTCATTGTGTCACGCATCTCATTATAAACATTGTCAGTGTTGTAACACTAATTAACCTTGATCTGTGTCTGAACTCTGAAACTATGCCATGTTGGGTCCTTGAATTTGATGGAATTGGGGCTGGAAAGTCCTTGAATGTGATGTTTAAGACGGTGTGGGGACCCTGCTAAATGCTTTGAGTCTAGTTGCACCTTTGCTCTCCTGGCACAAGGGGGCCTCATGCCACTGACATCTGCCTCTCTGCAGCCTTCATGCTGCAGTGTCTCAGAATACTGAGCCCCTAAATATTAAAGGGGTATAGACATTTTTATGTTTTTGTATGTTTCTTAAAGCAGGGGCGTTTCCAGGGGGTGGCCCTGGCCCTGAAATCTGATTGGCCACCCCAGGTGCCACCCCAGTAAGAGACCCGACATTACTGTCTTTAAGAGACGGTATAGCGGATATAGAGCTATAATGAATTTATCATTATTATATGAAACTAGAAGATCCAAGCAATCATTGCTGCCAACCATGTCATGCTAGCTTGTCGGGAGGGGGGCTAACTAACGCCCCAAAATTAGGCATGTCCATTTTCAGTGGGATCCCGTGACCTCTCACCTCAAGATATCTGAATTAAAATTTGTTCTATGGGTACCCACGAGCCTCCCCTTTACATACACGCCCACTTTATGCTAATCCTGTGCAGTTTGGGGCAAAAACCATGCCGATTTTCTCATGCAGTATAAATATGTTATTTTCGCCTATTCTAAAAATGGTGCATTTGAATATTTCTGCATACTGGGGATCCATAAACAGTCTTGTAATTACATAAATTGGATATGACTGGAAAGCTGAGAAACTTGTGGATTCAATGAGCCCAATGTTATTCATGTGTGATGATGTTAGTCCCCATAGCAAATAGAAAATGCACCTATGGTGGGTCCATAAGGGTTGAAGTAGGTATGAGTAGTGGAGACAGAAATGTTAAATTAATGTTATTCTGACGTGTGTGGGCGTGCACTTTATGCCACCCCTGCATAAGTCAGTATCCCACTTGGACCACCCCAGTCAAAAAGGTCTGGAAAAACGCCACTGTCTTAAAGATCATTATACATTAGTCCATGTCTAATTTATTAAGCAATGAGCTCTATCAGGTGTTTTCAGGATGAGACTGTCCGTTAAAGAGATTGGCCTTGGCCCGTGTTTTTCATAAACGATGATACTTGATGCCAGAGGAGACCATAATGGTTGAGTGCTTTGACAGCTGCAGAGTATGTTTGTGTAGTGTCAGGGTGTTTTAGGGACTTTAGACACCAAGCTTGACTTTCCGTTGCCAGCTCCACACTTCAGTGGAAAGAGGAAAGTCCCAAATTGACCCTGGTAATCAAACCCTGGTCTGAGGGTGGGGTAGCATAAGATTAAAGACAAGCAGATGAGGTATGATTTGTGATTTGCACAGTTATGGTTTGTATGAGTGTTTGTGATCTTAACATGGCTGCACGGTGACATGGCATCAGGTCAGTCAGTTTGAATAGGATATTGTTTTTCTGAATTATTCCTTTATTCTCCTTATTCCTGCTTTTGGGAGTGCTGTGAGTCTGACTGACACTGTGCTTCTGATGGACTGCAACTTGCAAAATCTGCATCCTCTAAAATCACACCAAAGTGCTAAACAATTAAGCATAAGGCTTACTCGAGCTTTCATATCGTGTTTATTTACAATGTTTTGAGTTCAGACAGAAAATTGAGCATTTGTGAGTCCAGCATGCTATTACCAGAAAGCTGTCATTTGTAGAAGAATACAATCAGCTGTCGTGTACCGAGACAATATTGTCTGTTCCTGTAATGAGCCTGAGGTGTGAACATTATGTCTGCTGACTTGAGGCACTGAAACATGAACAAAATAACATTAAAAAAAAAAAAAAAACCTTCCGTGACGAGGGCACAGAAAAGTTCAGAAAGGAAGTTTACCTTTCAAAGCCTTTCTGTTTTTGTTTCTGTTTTACGTTGATCTGACATTAACACATCAAAACGGCCATGAATATGGTAATATGACCAATTTTATGATGAAAGTACAAGTATATTATTCTAAAGATAGCATGTTGTTAAAGTCAGTCTTTCCTTGTTGCATTCTCACATAAGTATAATAAAGGAAATAAATACACTTTGGGAGCATACTTAGTTCTCATATTGTCACTTTAAACTGTATGAAACTGCATGTTAACACGTTTGTAATCAGAATTTCAGATTTATTGCCAAGTAGTTTTCCCATACAAGGAATTTGTCTTGATGTAATGGTGCATAACAAACAGACAGAAAAATAGAGGTAAGTGAAAGAACACAAAAAGGTATATACAAGTGAAAAAAATGAAACTACAAAAGACAGGTGGTATAAATAACTCTAATATAGAAATAATATCACAATAAGGAATATTTAAACAGTATGTTCTGTGTGAAGAAAAGCTGGATAGTTTAAAAATATGTACAAGGAATTATTGACAGGAATGTGCAAATGTTGACAGTATAAGCAGTATATGTAATATGCAAGTAACAGTAAACATTGTGTTAATGTAACGTGTCAAGTTATGAGTTGAATACTGTGCAATAGTTTACAGATGTGCAATAAACATGTAGTGACATTGAGTGGAATAGGGTCCATGTCAGTGGGGGTCCCGGGCCTTGTTGATGAGGCCAGTTGCGGTTGGGAAGAAACTGTTCTAAGGTAGCATTAGCATGAACAAGCTACATTATTATCGAAGCATCAGCGGTTCATCAGCGACGCACACAGCTTTGCTGTGGTCCAGCCCTGTGATGTGTTTTTGAAAACAGCAAGAAATCGTTCTTGCCTCCCCGCTTTTATTTTGAAAGTTAGATGTCCAAACCGGATATCTTTTTTCTGTCCTTGTCAAAACGTCTTATTATACATCCATGGTAAAACCTATATCATCCATGGTAAAACCTATATTTCTGTTGATGAATTACTGACAAAATGAACTGGTTCCACTGGGGCTCGAACCCAGGACCTTCTGCGTGTAAAGCAGACGTGATAACCGCTACACTATGGAACCGACTACCGGGTTCGCTGTATGTTTCGCCATACATCCATGTTAGTTGACAGTTTAAATGGGGAAATTATTTTTCGAGTGAAAAAAAACGTTAAAACTGATACAAAGTCGTCTAAAGCTAGATCCTGTGCTACATACTCCTGTGCGGTAGGTGGCGCTAGAACACAAAGAAGAAGAATAGTAAACCACCCCTGGACTCGTGATGACAGGGCGAGCCAACGACCCACAGCTGACCACAACGACACCCATTCACAACCTGACTCGGGTGACACTAACGGCCCACTTAGTGGGTTGGTCACATGACACACCCTCCAAGGAAGTTAAATTCTGGAACTCCCCACTAGTCAGTTTAGAACTGATGAAGCCCCTCGGATGAGAGGCGAAACGTCTTCGACAAATGTCTAGCAGTCCAGTTGCCTACTTTAGCTCCTAGCGAAGAATAGTAACTTACTACAATATTTTTGTAATACAGCTTCCGGGCACCAGTGGCAGCATTGAGCTTAAAAACCAGCAGAGCAGCACGTTGTCGGCGGGAAAAAAACCCAAACAAACAGAGAATACGCCATCTTGGATTTTACATGGAGTTTAATGAGACTTATTGTCGACCATTCTGTCGTGTTTTTGTTGTTTTACACCAACCTGACATCGACGGCAACACTCCTGAACTGTTAGTGAGACGTTCAGCTGCCGTCCGACTGGCTCATAATGTCGACATCTGTCCATCATTTAACTTTATATCAAGGTACAACGTCTGAAACGGCCGCTTTACCTGGAGAGCCACTCGGGACAGTGCTGCATCACGGACACCAGTGTATTGCGTTGGGTAAGTGTTAACACCAGCTGGCAGCAGCGGTCGGTAGTTTTTGGTGTACACTTCAGCCTAAATTTGTTAGAAGTGACATTGATCTAGCAATCGTTCAAAGTGTACGGTTTGTCATTCTTGTGACGTAAGCTGCGATGGCCGAGTGGTTAAGGCGTTGGACTTGAAATCCAATGGGGTCTCCCCGCGCAGGTTCGAACCCTGCTCGCAGCGTTTCTCTGTTTTCTTCTTCCGTCAGGTTTAGGTTTCTTATTTATCTTTTTAATTTTACTTTATCTTTTGTTTTATACACTCAGCAAAACTACCTGCAAACATATTCCGCCTGCGTGTAGATGTAGTTTGCATGTTCTCCCTGTGCTTGGTGGGTTTTCTCTGGGTGCACAGGTTTCCTAATACAGTCCAAAGGCATGCAGATTAGGCTAATTAGCGTGTGAATGGGTGAGTATGTATGTATGTATGTATACACCTTGTCAAGGGTGTACCCTGCCTCGTGCGTATAGATGATGAGTGAGTGAGTTGATAAAAAAATAGATTTAAAAAAAGCAGTATGTGAAAGCTGAGTTACTTGATCTGAAGGTCAATAGTTTAAGCCTCAGCTCCACCAAGTTGCTGCTGCTGGGCCTTTGACCCTGTCTGCTCAAGGGGTGCCATATACTGTAATAGCTGACCCTGTGCTTAAACCCCAGCTTTATAGTAAAGCTTGGATATGCAAAGAATAAGGAATTTCTCTGTACAGAAACATAACAGTGTCCTGATTTATTTGACAACAAACCTGTAATAAAATTTTGCAGGACATTTAAACGGCAGGTGTGAAGGCACATGTGACTGGATTATTTGAGACAGCTGGTTTGAACAGCGCAATAACCCAGAGGTCAAGCTAGAAGAAAATCCCCCGCACCTGCTATAAACGTACATGAGATGAATAAACATTTGAATCTCAAATGTTGAAGCTATTCAGCTGATTTCTCACTGGTTGTCTCAATAATGCAAAATAGCATACGTTTTATGTAATGTAAGTCTCTTTGTAGTACCTGGGAATGTTATGTCGTTTATTACCTGCCTATTTTGTTTAGGGAACATTGATTGTAATAATAATTTTAAAAAAGAAGAAAACTTTGACTTGTGCCTGTCTGTCTGCCTTCTTTCAAATAGGTTGTTGTTTTCTGCACATATATAATGAATAAAGATTAAATGGCAAGTTGTGCTTGTGATCAATATCTAATTTAACTCAATCATACAGTACATACTGTACATTACAGAAATTCCATAAATACCCACTGACCTGGTTTTCATTCCAGCACTGAAAGGCCCAGACAGGGCCACTGACAGAGAGAGAAAGTGGCGAGAAAGAAAACAAGAGTGTGTGTGTGTGTGAGAGAGAGAGAGCAGTGACTGCATCCAGCCCCACCTCTCCCACCCTTCCTTCCTCCCTCTATCTCTCACTCAATTTCAGCTCTCAGCATGTGTGGAGTTGAGTGCTAAAGTGAGGGAGTGGCAACATATAGCAAGTGCAGGTTTTACAACTGTCAGAGAGAGAGAGAGACTGACTGAGAGTGTGTGTGTGTGTGTGTGTGTGAGAGAGAGAGAGAGATAGAGAGAGAGAGGAGGCTGAAGTGAAAATAGTGCAAGAACAGAAAGAGCCCTACACACCACACCACAGACAGACGAGGGAGTGAGCATCCAGAGTAAGAGGAAGAAAGAGTGGGAGGCGAACAAAGAGTGGGAAGGAGGCAACCATGCTGAGGAGGAAGAGGAGCGTGTCCTTCGGAGGATTTGGATGGTAGGTGGCTCACAGGCAGCAGAATCAGCTGCTAGCCCTGGCTAACCAGACAGAGTGTGAATGTGTGTACCAGATGCTGTTTGTGTGTGTTGGTGAGACAGAAACTGTGTGCATGATTTGAATGAGAGTTTTATCTTGCATGAATAATTTTTATGATCAGTGTAAATCCAGATCATAAAACATTTTAATCAAAGGGTAAATACTTACGTAAATGCCTTTACATGTATTAATGCAATGAAAGCTGCAGCATGGAAACACATGGCCTAAGTTCACCTCAGAATATTTTAGAGCTAACCCTATAACAGTCATCTATGTTGATTCATACATTATCTATGTAGAGCATCTTTAATATTTTGTTTAAAATGTTTAAGAACAATTCTACAACCTTTATTCTACATCTACACCTTTCATTCATTTCCATACCGCTTATACGTGTAGGGTTGCAAGTCCTGGAGCCTGTGCCAGGTGGGGAACACCCTGGATGAGGTGCCAATCTTTTTAAAGGGCACTCTCATACATCCAATCATACACCATCATATAGACTACAGCATGTTTCCCTGGACTGTGTGGGGAGAAAAGTGCAGTAAACAGAGGAAACCCACAAAGCAGTGGTAGTGGGAAGGGGGTATCAGCAACATCCATGCACACACACACACACACACACACACACACGCACGCACACCAGAGGCGAGATTTAAATTCCCAGCCCTGGAGGTGTGTTCAAGTCATATGTAACAATCAGTGAAGTAACACCTTTCTGTTTTAAATAAAATATTATTATTATGTGAAATAGAACAATATTACAATTTGTAATCTTTCTAGAGGAGATAACCATTTAATGATAACACTACTCAGCATTATTTATGAGAAATAAAGTACAGTTCTGAAAAACAATCTACCATTAAAAAAAGGGACCAGTACTGAAAGATAGTGTGCGCGATGATTCTGAAGACATTTATCTACAGCTACAACATGTTTTTATGAGGCATATTAATATTTTAGTCTTATCTTGCTTTTCTGTCTGCTCAAGTGTTTCAGTGCTCAGACCATAAACCGCTGCAGTCTAGCACTTCATCATTTCAGCAACAGACTGTTCACACTGGTGGTGCATAACACTAGAAATCTGGGTTACACACACGCGAACGCACTTTATAGGGGATCCTAAGCGTTCAATCAATTATGACAAAACTGTCATAATTCGAAATATTTAATTCTTTACTCAAAATAAAATTTACTCAGAGTTTACTGCAACAGATCTCTACTGCAATACATCGACCCAAATTTTTTTAACAATGATCTTTAGGTTTCCGCTGGAGCTTTAGTGGTTTAGATTGCTATCAAATAAGGGCCTAAAATGATCAGTTATAGCCTTTTAAAATGCCCATGTCACACAATTAAACCTTAATCATTTTTAATTAAATGGGGCAAAACAGTGGCTTAGTGGACATCACTGTCGACTTGCACAGGGTTCGATGCCTGCCTCTGAGAAATGTGTCCATGGAGTTTGCATGTTCTCTCTGTGCTTCGTGGGTTCCCTCCGGGTACTCCTGTTTCCTCCTACAGTCTAAAGATATGCAGATTAGGCTAATTGGCATTCCCAAATTGCCCGTAGTGTTTGAATGAGCATGTGAGTGTGTGTGTGTGCCCTGCAATGAATTGGCACCCCATCCAGAGTGTACCCCACCTCATGCCCTAGGTCTCCTGGGATGAGCTCCAGGCTCCTCGTGACCCTGGTTACAGGATAACATTGTATATACGACGACAATGATGATGTGTCTTAAATACGGCAAACTTTCTCAAATTTCAAGAAGTTTTCACTTTAATTAGATGTTAAGTAAGCCATTTCCCGGAAACTGAACAAGGAATTGCAATGATTCATTTATGAACTCCTAGGAAAAGAGTTCCATCTTCTTGTCCATCAGTTTGTATTTCAGAAAAGGTTCGAGGTAGAACCAGTTATGAAGGCTAGAACTGCTAAGCTTCCAAAGAACATTTAGGGTTGTAATTTTCTCGTAATAATGAACCAAAGCTTTATAATTAGACCCTTCAGTCTTTTTCCCTGATGAATACTGAGAATATTTTAGTGCCAGGTGATGACAGAAACACTGTATCACACTCTGACTAACAGTGTACTGTACCCAGCATTCTGTCCAGTTTGGCATGTCTACTGTTTTGCTTCATGTCTCCCTCAGAACCAGGGTTGTTAATAATGTAGAAGAAATATCATAGAGATATATTAGATATATTAGAATTACTCTAGGCTTTGTCACTGTTTTATTATTATTTTCCTAAAAAAACACGTGTGATATCTGGGAACTGTACTACTCTCAGGCATATAAGACTGCCAAGGGTTGTATGGACAGCCTTAGGCATCACTTGAGGTAATTGGTCCTACTTAAAAGATATCTACCCCAGGAGAAGCATAAGGAGAGCTCTAAAGGTTCATAAAAGACCCTAACTACCTGAGCCAAAGTCTCTTTTCAGTACTACCTTTAGGCAGATGGTATTCCAGCATCACCTCAAATAAACAGATTCAGGGACAGTTTTTTCCACAGGCAATACAGCTGCCTAACAACAGCCAATCACACCAGTAAAAAAAAAAAATTACATTCTCATTAAAAATCTAGGACTGGTACAGTGGGTTTTATTTTTAGTGTACGCAGCACTTTATCGGCCTGCACAGAACGGATGTTTTACATACTGCGCTGCACACAGAATTTGGCAATCACAAAAAAATATTTTGCACTTATTTTATATTTGTTATCTTTTTTTTTTTTTTTACTTTTCTGTGTATTCTATTAATTTCTGAACACTGGTTAGTTAAAATGATGGAGCCAGCGATCTTGGTTTGAATCACTTTTCCCTCCACACTGAACCTTAAAAATATAGTGCCTCTTGTGTTTAAATTGGGGTAAATATAATATTTATCTGAATATAGAGATGCATAGAGACATAGAGATATACATGTGCAACTGCATGTATCAGAGTAGTGACATTCAGTATAATTGCTTCAGTCATAGCTATTAGACTTAGTCAATACTTTACTTATGATATGCTGATAAAGAGAGTCTCTCTCTCTCTCTCTCTCTCTCTCTCTTTCTCTCCACTTACTCACACAGCTAAAGGTTCTCTCTCCTGTAACTTGTACACTCCAAGGTGATAATGTATTTTTCACATTTTTTGAATAATGAGCTGCCTGGCCAAAATAATAATTAAAAATAAAAAAACGAAGCTAATAGGCAAATACATACAAACCTTTGATTGCATAGTTACTACAGTCATTAATATATTTCTATTGGCAACAATTATTTAACTCTGACTGATTAAGTGAGTAGTTTGTCATTTCGTACAGTTCCTGTGATCAAATTACTGGCCTGCATCAAGCCAAGAAAACATTTCATAAAAATAAAATGTCTGTGATTGGAGATCACCTAGAATAGACAGTAGAATGTAGAATGTGACTCCACTTCATACCAACAAATAGTCAGTTACTTCCAAAAACAGGACATCCTGTCGTATTTCAGTTTTTATATAGTAAAGAACTTAACAGTGACAGTTAGAGTTATGTCTTCAAGGGGCTCACTTTGTACACAGGTGCATTGACATGATAAAACAGGTCTGTTAGTTTCAGTGAAGGACAATTGTAATGCTGCAACATTCACAGTCTTCTTATGCAACAGGGCGCTTTAAATTTCGTGGCACCTTGTGTTCGATGGTCAAGATTCCATATACTTTCGTTTCTATTTTAGATTAGTTACCTAAAAAATCTATAGGTGCACTTGATTTCTACTTGTATTAGCAATTACCATTAGTGCCGACTTGTTAGCACAGATCATCTGTTTATTTCATTTTTGTGCATCAGCTTTTTTCACTCACTGTGGGAAAATCTGTCACATGTATACACACCCTTCCTCTCTTGTCACCCACATCCCCACCACACCCAGGCAAACCACAAGCCCCAAAAACACACTACCGGTAACTCGGTCAAAACAGACACCCTTTCCGCACATACTAAGCATAAATGGAACAAGGAGCTTGCCTTAATTCACATAACACAAAACAAGAAGTAAAAAAATGTGCTGTTTCACTTTTCGTCCTGATAACGCAGGTGTTTATACACTTGCTTGATTCACGCACATTATACACATGATTGCACGTATCTATTAAAAAGTACAGACAAGATGTGGCAGGCAGAGTAAAACACACACTAACTTGAGTGAAAATACTGCCATTGCAGCAATAATTCATGCGTTATTTCATTATAAAATTTGATTATTTAATTTAAGTATATAAGGGTCAGTAAGTTATCTGTGAAAAGCTATGTTAGTAAATACAAATTATAAATTTACTTTATAAATCATTTTTTTACTTTAGCTATGCTAAAGTTAACAGCCCCTTGTTAACTTAACTTAAACACTGCTCTAGCTTTCTATAGAATAGCATTGTATCTTAATGTGGTTACAGGTATCAGAGATTATATGCATTATTATTTTTTCTTCTGTAAGAACAATCAGATAAGAAAGTAGGAGTAGCTCGGTGGTTAAGGCGTTGGACTATTAATCGGAAGCTCCCAGGTTCAAAGCTTTGCGCAAAGTATAAATAAATGCACAACGAATTAGCTTTGTTGAGATGCTTTACAAGTTCATGCAATCTTGTAGGTATTACAAGAGATGAAATGTTTTAGCATAGGTTATATTAATTATTTGAACACTTAGTATGTGTTTAGACAAAGGACATTACAGTAAGTTTGCTAAGTAACTTTCAGCAATGGTAAGTTTTATGCATCCCCAAAAAAAACAACAGACCACATTACAACAATGCAAGTAGCTGGTCTGGTGTGCTCGTAGTTTTATTTCAAGATGCTGAAAATAAATCGTTGATTAACTTTGTTAAAAATGAAAGGCGTCAGCTTATAATATCCAGTGCTGTAGTAGTTGGTAATATGTCTTGAAATTAAAAAAATTAATCAACCCAGAGAAATGCAGATTATGTAGCAGGACTACACATTGTCTCGGGGAACATAACCATTTATTGAGGTTTTTAATAGTGGATTTCCTTGAGGTTTAAATACGAGTGGTGTTAAAATCAAACCAGGACTTGTGAATACATTTCTGGTAACTGAAGGTGTAAAACTGACATTGACATTGCCATTTAGAGAAAATTCCAATCACAGTACAGTGAGAGACTCTTGGTTGCAATAAATCATTTGATCCATGCAAAATTTTTTAAAAAGCCATGCGTCAGTGAATGATGAACAGGGTCGAGGGGGCTGGGAACCCTCCACTGTTGTTCTTGTAAACATTTAGAGAGTAAAACGTCTGATCCTTGAAAATCAACTGATAGTTTGTGGCCAACTTGCAGAAGAAATGCATCTTTCAGTGGGAACTGCACCCACCGCTTGCACATTACAGGAACTCGGCTGGGGGTTATTACCACATAACCGTACAGTCCTGGACTTGCTTCAAGCAATTTCCACATGTTTGGCCCATTAAAGGAGTTTCTGGGAGGCCAGCGTTAAACTTAAAGCAGGCAGTCTGATCATGGCTCCGGTAGACTGAGAAAATATTCTACTTCTTTGGTATCCAAGCACTAGTGAAACACTGGAAAAAGTTAGTGGAGCAGGAGATTATATAGAGAAATAAGGAGAATTTTTACTAGCATAATTGTATTCTTTTATTTCTAGACACAATTATTTTCTCATTACACACCCATGCTTTCTCTTTTCATTCCCCATACTCACAATTAATTTCTCTACAATTAGTGTGCGATATACGTAGCTGTGAATAAACAGCTTATCTTTGCATTTCCTCTCACCCTCTAAAAAATGACCTACAACTAAAGAGTTTCTGCAGCTTTTCTACCCTGATGCAGAATCAGCTCTTCCAATCTGAATCCATTTATTTGTGTACATATATCATAATAGATAATAATAATTTAACTTTAACCAACAATAAAATGTACTATTCATTTTAACACAGACACAAAGATGATTGATAAGTAATTCATGGTTTAGCATATTTATATTATATTCATGTTTCTATAATGCTAACTCATGCAATTCCTATTTACTATGATACTAGTTCATGAGCTATTTTAGTAGATATCATGCTACACTGAACAAAAATATAAATGCAACACTTTTATTTTTGCTCCCATTTTTCATGAGCTAAACTCAAAGATCTGTA
>JAOVVB010000020.1:12961299-12973480 GCA_028570985.1 Heterobranchus longifilis | reverse complement strand
CCTTTGTTATTTTTGTCATCCTGTGTTCAATTACCTTGATTTTTATTTATAATCCATGCCTAAAATCAAGGTTTATATGCATGTAAAGTATTTTCAAACTGCCTCTGACTTGTGGCTTAATCTGCTGTATCATGTTTGAGCAGGAAAAGCACAAAATTTTGCAGGCCATGAAATATGAAACTATTAGACCTGTGCTTCCAATTCCTATTCCTGGAGCACCCACACCCTGTACTGTACAGTTTATTTACTGTCTTCTTTGCCCTCAATCCCCCTGATTAACCTGACTGGCTAAATAACAAGCCAGAACTGGGTAAAATAGGAATGTTAGGGCAGTGAAAGGTTTAACTATGTAGGACACAATTTATTTGATGAGTTAACCTAAATTATCTCTTCTCTTTCCTTCCCAATCCAGGATCGACAAATCTAACATTTCTGCTCTTCGAGCACAGTGAGTAATCTTCTCTCCTTAATACAACACTCTCTCTCTCCCTCTCTCTCTCTCTCTCACACACACACACATACACACACATGCAGTGTGTAATGTGATCTAAAGACATTGAGGATGCAAAATTGCGAAGGGATTTTTGATATCTCAAACAGGTCAGCCGTGATAATGCCTTAAACTTACACCGAAAAATTATCAATAACTTTCTGTGTAGCATTATATTGAGTGACATTATATTCAGTGACATATTCAGTGACATCACATTAAGTAACATCATAGTGTGATGCTTTTTTTCCAGCATCTGTGGCCTATTCTACACACATACACATCACAAATGTTAACACTCACACACACACACACACACACACACACACACAAAACACCTATACATCACACACGTGCACACATACATACACTCACATTACAAATGTTAACACTCACATTCACACAGACACGCACACACACGCACGTACACACTCATACACACACATGCACACACATATGCATGCACACACATACACAAACACACTTATACATCACACACGTGCACACATGTATACACTCACATTACAAATGTTAACACTCTTACACTCAACACACACTAATGCACTGAACAAATATTTAGGGCCTAAACTGACCTATATAGTGTCTGAAAGTTGTGTGGTGCACCAGGGTGGCGATGGCACAGGGTGCTTATATTTATCATATTCTCAGCTACAAATAGGGCTTGGAAAGATTTTGTTTAAAAGATTGCATACTCGCTATCATTCAGGACTGTACATGCAGATGCACTTATACTAATCAGATTTCCATCTAACAGTCATGTAAGCTGAGAGAAGTCTGCAAATAAAACAGGTTTGGCTTTTCTGCCTTGATTTAGAGGTACCAATGTCTGCAGTTGCTCTGAGTGCTCTGTTTGGTGCTTTGATTATAGTTACAGAAAATCAATAAGTGTCAAATTGTACTGTATCTTTTAGTAAATAAATGTGTTCATATATATATGAGATTTATTGTCATTTAGAATAAAAAAAAGTGATAATCTAAATGTTTGTTTTGCACCTGTGTCTCTGTAGCTCATATATCTATTAACTTGTACACCACAAGGGGTGCACTTGCACTTTAGAACAGTATGAAGGAGAAGCACCTGGCTGCAGCCTGAAGTATATCAAGGCAGGGCTACATTCCGAGCATGTTCAGGCATGTCAAGGCAGATCGACACATGTAGCCGACATGCTCAAACATGCTCAAAGTATAGACCTTGCAGCCAGGCTAGAGCCCCTAGGTATTCAGTATCAGACATATAGGGGCGGGGCTATTCACAGTGTCAGATTGTGGGCATTGTTTGCAATTAAATGAGATTTTACCCAGTAAAAAAAAATTACTTTAACCTTAGGTAGTCATTATTGATATTGTGGTGGCCCACCACAAATACATCAATGTATGAGAAACACTGGTTTGGGACCCTATTTTAAACTGAGTCACAATTTCTGAAGGAGGAAGAAGTGGCTGTGGTTTATTAACGGTGGAAATTTGCGCATGTGTGTGTGTGTGTGTGTGTGTGTTAAACGTTTTACAGTAGACTGCTTCTTAATGGCGAGGCTGAGCTGGTTGTGCAAAAATAGCATGGATACTATAGATTTAAGTGTTACTATTTAAAAGGTATTTTAAAAAAGGTTGCTTAGCTTGTTTGTTGAATTTGGGAAACATTGTGAGGCTAGTGTTGCTAATTAACTCCAGCTTGTACTGCATTTTTGTAGCAATAGTTTCTTTGTATGTGGATATGAGAGTGATGATATCCTCAATTTCACCTATTTAGCAATATTAAATCAGGAACTACCTGCCTCTCTGGTCCCTCTGTTTTGTAAGAGCTAAAGATAAGGGCATTTCTGAACTCTGTTATCCTATTGGAATATTCACACCAAGATCAGATAAAAATGGCCAGATTGATTGCTGCCAGGAAGGATACTGTAACTCAGATAACCACTCATGCATGCACACAAAATACAAAACCTTGAGGTGGATGCACTACAAAAACAGAAGACCACATCACTCCTGTCAGCCAAAAACAGGAATCTGAGGCAATCATGTGCATGTACCCAAAAAGTCACATAAAGGAAGCTCATGAAGCAATGCACCCTTCATGCACAGTTCCTACTGTACAAGATTCTGGAGGCAGTGTTATGATCAGGAGTGACTCGGGTTCACTTGGACAGGTCTAGGCTCAGAAACGTCATGCAGCAGTAAAATGAAGTCAGCTGACTACCTGAATGCACAGATGGCATGGGATATTCCGGGGCTCAAACTGTAAAAGAGTTCTCTGAGCATAAGACATTGTTTTTCATACTTGAATTGGCCACCATGTTGTGCATCATAGTTAAAGATAAAGGTGCTTATAAAAAAAATCTTAGGGTATATGACTTTTTTTGGCCAGCAGTCAGCAGAGAATGTGTTGGAAAATAATAAACTTTGGATTGACAGTGTTGTATTTTATGTTGGATCCCAATACGGCACCATGTCACTGATTATTATATATTTATTTACTTGTGGATAAAAAACACAAAGTGTCATGTTTTATTCCTTAATTAGTTTTTTTTTTTTTATATATTTTGGCAGCGCCATCTCTCTCTCTCTCTCTCTCTCTCTCTCTCTCTTCACTGCCTCTCTGAAAGTCTGTTAAAGTACTATTTACTTAGCAGGATGAACTGGCTGAACATGATCATGACTACATTGCCGTCTCACATCCATTTACCCTCATACACATGGAAATGATCCACTGTTTAACCTCAGTTCATGCCAGCCAACATAACTCCCCCACAAACATGATGAAAGGCAGATTTTAATATTTCCAGCTGTAGTGCCTGCTTATGTGGGTTCACATGCCCACAGAAAGAGCAGAGTGCATTCTCATTTATAAGGTGAATTCTTTGAACCTGTAGTGGCTTTGGACCCTCTGATGTCCCCTGTGAATGTGCTTATGTGTTGCTCATGAATCAGCATGCATTAAAGCCCTGAGCCCATATCACTTGCTGATTAGATGTGTAATGCTCTTCAATCTACCCCAATAAGTAAACTTTTATAATTTAATAAAGTGCAGTCACATGACGATCACTTACTGTATAAAGTAGTTACCAAGTGTTCACCAAGATGCTATATGGCAAAGCTAGATTTTGACATTTTAATCATTTCATGTAAAAAAATATATATATCCGTGTATATAGTATACATAACAAGTCATTCACAAAATACTTTATATTAGCAAGTGAAAACGTCTTGAATGGATTCAAATGTATGTAATATTTAGCATTGCAATATTGGACCTATTGATGGGTCATATTAGCCATTTTAAGTTTCTTCTAGTCTTATTCGGTTTTGCATGTAATTTTGCTTTTTTAAAATAAACCCACCAATTTATCTCCAAATAAGTAATTTGAGATTATTTATACTTATATGAAGAGCTGTCGAAATTATAAGGGAAAGTGCCTGTTATTATTTGTTAGATAAATCATCCCTATTGCTTCTGTATGAAACTAAAGAAACGCACACCTTTCAACAAACATGTAATGGCTGATAGCTTACAATGTAAGAACATGGTGTGTTTTTAATTTTTTTTTTATTTCATGGGTATAATTTTTTTAAATAAGTTCTGGTGACAATCAATGTTGCAGGGAGAGACATTACATTATAATTTTAAATGTAGGGCAATTTTTGTTTTGTGTTCGTTTTTTTTCTCATTCTTATCAAGTGCTTCTCACAAAGAAATATTTTTTTGTTAAAACTAGCTCTTGATTGTGCAGTTATTTTCACAGAATAATGGAGGCTTTGGAAGTAAAGTTGCTGTGGTATTCTGTTATGCCATGAGTATAAGATATAGGCATCCAGCAGGCTAAATAAATGGTGTTTTATAATAACATACAATAATTCGTTGCCATTTGAGACAAAAAGTACTGTATCTAGGTTGTCAGGAAACTTTCAGGCAAGTTGTTAATTTAAGGTAACTGGCTGCAATAATTTTAGCATTTAGAATTAATGTGAATGGGTAGAAGTGGCATTTTTCTGAAATGTTTAGAGCCCTTTAATCAGAACCAGTAAGTTCATTCTGATGCAAATTTGAGTCCAATAACAGCATGTACCACACTGGATTAATCCTCTTATGCCGCTTGTCATGATACTGAAAGATTGTAAAGCACAAGTCCTTTGCAAAGTCCTTTTTTCTTCATTAGAAAACTCTAATTTATAGATTTAACTCTCACTTAAAAAGCATTAGAGAGTACTTCTTACAGAAAACATCACCATATCAACATTTACACACATTTAAATCAGTAATTGTGGAGTCCACAAGTAGATTTTTTGAGTTTTTACTATAGAAACAATAAAGTATTCGAGTAAGTTCATTACTAAAAACATTGCAACCCAAACTCCTGTCAAAGCTGCTGTTACAGAAAATGTATCAACACATTCTGACCAATTAAATTCGAGAATTCAACAGATATGAATGATTTGTAACGAACTACACTTTCTAGTGACGGGTACATGTTTTGGTTTTTAAATGACCATCAGTGCTTGGATTCTGGAATGAATTCTAAAAATAATGTCCGGTGTTGTGTAACTGGAAGCTAGTTATTTTCACTTTGACAAGCAGTTACAGTGGTAACAGGTGGTATCTCCACATCTTAGTCTTCACCTGCTGTTCAGTCTCCCTGACAACAGAGTGCACCACTCCATGTGCCAGGCACAGAGGCTGGAAGAACGACCAGCCTGTTTATATAACACTGTAATACAGTGTGCTCGCGTACGCCCAACGAGTCCCATGCTAAGACTCTGCCATATGCCATTTCCTTCATGTTGTGCTCAGTGACTCTTCTTTATACATTTTGCCTGGTAAAGGTTATTCTGCATGCACATGCCATGAGATGGTCACTCAGCCTGGATGCTAATTGAAAATGTTTCAGCAGTTTGCGCGATGTTGTTTAAAAAATGTCAGGAATGTCTTTTAGGCTTTTTTTTCTTTTTTTTACCACAGCTGACATTAGTCTGATGTACTAGTCGTATGTTCCTGCTTGGATCAGCATGTACATAGATGAGGATGGGTTCCCTGTTGAGTCTGGTTCATTTTCAAGGGTTTTTTTTTTCGTGTTGCCATCTCAGGGAGTTTTTCCTTGCCATCGTCACCCTCGGCTTGCTTATCAGGGACAATCTGATCCTTTTGCCATGGTATTGACGATGAAGAAGCTGTGCCCATGATTACGGGAGCCATCTGAAACCCTCAAATGATTAATCTTGAATCTAAAAAACATTCTAAAATATGTTCACTGTTTAATGTTTCTCTGTTGAAAATGACAGGAATTTGCTCTTAAATGATTTGCATAAAATTAGTAAATACACACAATGTGTAACTAGCACTCAAGCTAATGGTATGTATACATTTAAAATAATTTTTAATATTTAGTTTAGTTAAAATAAAAGCATTGTACTTTGAAAATGACAACATTAATCAATATTGCAAAATCGGTGACAATATAAAAAAAGAATACTGCAGGAAATTTAAACTGTGCAACTTCCTGATAAACGTGATGTTGCAAATATTTTCAGGGTGAAATGCGTGTGACACGAACATGAACATTTTCCAAAACCTACTGTATAATGGAGGACTTATTGAAAAGGTATGATGTTAAATAGATTTAACACATTAATGCCAAACAATATATATAATTTATATGTTTCACAGTAAAGTGTAATTATATTTATGTTGTTGTGAATTTGTTGATATTCCCTACATTTAATAGATTTTATACTGCTACTTTACGTACATGTAATATCAGTGGGATGCAAATGGCACCGCAATCATGACCTGACTCATATTGTAAACCTAAATGTAGAGATAAATTCTATGACAAGTGCTTTAAACAGCTTGTTTATTGCACTGATATGACTCATGTATATGAATTCATGTCGATTTATCTGCCATTGTGGTTTGTTCATGATTCATTAAATTATCAGCTCAGTCAAATATCAGCTCTGCCCAGTGTAGGGCTAATTCCAAGTGTATATTATACATTTTGTTGGCACCCACTATTGTAATTAGCGCCTACCTCTTTTTTTTATAGTGTTCCTGTCTTTCCAAGTGTGTTATTTTTCAAACAAAGCTTGATAGAGCTGGTACATGGGGCTAACTAATGGGGTTTCGGTGAAGACATCAATCGCTTGCCACTTCTCTCTCTCTCTCTGTCTTTCTCTGCCTTCTCCCAGCCGTAGAGACACAACAAAGTGAAGTGCTTTGTATTCATCCTAGGACTGTGTAATAAATAGCCATTGCAAGTGCACCTCTCGTTCCATCCTGTGAGTGAAAACTGGAGATTGAGTAAATAGAAAGGGAAGACACAGCACCTTGAACATGCCACGCAAATTGTGGTGAGTTTAGCAGATATACACATACATACATACATGCATGCTTAAATATACTGCTGATTACATTGCATTTATTCTTTATAGCTGTTTTCCTTTTTTATTATATTGATGCTTGCAAAACCTTAGCTACTGTATGTTTGTTTTGTCTAAAAAAGATTTAAGCTTGGAATGCTTGAGCAAACCAAGGATTAAAACTGGTTAAAACTGTGTGTAGTGATGCTTGTGTGTGCTCTGGACTTTTTTCACTCCATCATTTATATAAAACGTAATATAAAACCCAATACATAACAGGTCCATTTGTTGTTTAGTGAGTTGTTAAAAAGGATTTGATGGATTTATGTGTGTAGCCAGACTCCTGAGAGACAAGAGCGGATAAATGACCGGACATCCTCATCCACTAGACTGCACATGGAGTTTGTTAAAAGGATAGAGATTTTGTTTTATGTTTTAGACATTTAATCTGTTTGTCCATGTGATTACTGTTGACATGTTTTTTACTTGTCATGCGACATGCAAGAAAGGAATGGAATATTTACTTGGAATGTACTTATATATTTTTTTTGGACAATAGACCGATACAGTTAAAAGTAATTCCAGTTACTTGCATTTTTTACAAAATTTTTATGGCATCTATTTGGTAGCACAAATTATAACGCATTATAACACACAATAATGTCTCAAAAAATTTGTGTGTTATAAATTGTGTTTCATGAATCCTAAAATTCCACTAACAATAGGAATAATAGCCCAATCACAATACAAAAAAGCCCACCTTGAGTCTGTGTGCATGGAGTTTGTATGTTCTCCCTGTGCTTGGGGGGTTTCCTCCGGATGCTCCAGTTTCCTCTGACGGACTAAACCCATGCAGATAAGTATTTTAAAATTCCCTGTAATGTGATTCCCTGAAGCGTTTCTGGGAGGGAAATTTTGCATCCATTCCTGATCAGTCAACTTTGTCAGAACAACTCTCTCCCACCTGTCCTTCTTCATTTCACACATATGGAAGAGTAGTTTTCTCCAGAGTAAATGCTTCACAGCAGGCATTTTTTACTTTGCGCATTTCAAAAAAAGATACATTCTGACTAGGGTGGCACAGTGGTGTAGTGGTTAGACACTGTCGCCTTGCACCTCCAGGGTCCAGGTTCGATTCCCGGCCAGGTTCCCATCTCTGTGTGCATGGAGTTTGCATGTTCTTCTCATGCTTGGTGGGTTTCCTCTGGTAACTGCAGATTATTGCTAATTGGTGTTCCCAAATTAGCGGTAGTGTGTGAACGTGTATATGTGTGTGCGTGCCCTGCGATGAAACGGCACCCTGTCCAGGGCGTACCCTGCCTCGTGCCCTAAGTGGGATAGGCTGAATACAGGATAAAGCGGTATAGACATTCTGACTAAATGTGTTGAGCATGTAACCACACATCTTATCAGATCAGCATTCATGTCAACAGTTAAGTTGGAATCTCTAATCAGAATAATGACAATTGTATTGAAGAAATACTCCCCATGTAAACATAGCTATTTTTAGTATTGGCAAATTGCTATAGTATGCAATGATTAAAATGGCCACCAAGTGTTGTAGCAGAAAAATGTTTTCCTCATGGTCAGAAAATCACTATTTCAGATCCCTAGAATTCTACAGCCAGCCTTGGCCAGGAAATAGTAGAGCTAAACTGGCTGTACTCTGTGAGGACGTGAGATGGCATACGGCCTTCAGGTCAGTCACAGTGACACTGGGCAATCATGGATATCTGTGAGTTCATGAATATATCAGTTTGAAAATGCAATGCCTCATGGCTTCAGATGTTTTTGGAGGAAGAATGTGGAGGCCTTCACTCTACCAGGTGGTGGCTGTCATATGATAAGAGAGCTGCTTGGTGGGTGAGAATTGGCAAGTGATGAATTTGTGTGTGTGTGTGTGTGTGTGTGTGTGTGTGTGTGTAAGGTTGTGGTTAAGAAAGAGAGAGATAGGATGGTAATAGTAACACCTTTGCTTCATTTTTTTCATTTAAGAGCATGCACCTATGTAATGCGGTTCTCAGATAATGCAACCCCTGAATCACTTTGAGATCATCATTACTTCTGCAAGACTCAATGTGTAAATTAGTATACTGGTGAGGCTGAATGCTAAGTGGTTGAAGCAAACGAAAGGGGAAATGAGGTTGCTGCCGAGGTTGTTACATAAACAATAAATGTGTATATTTAGGCACTTCGCAGTCCATCACTCATGTAAATCATTTGTTCAAGACTTTTGCACAGTACTATACTATGTATTTGCTATGAAGATTGTATTTGATCTGGAGAACATTTATATTCACACTTTTCTTGTACCCCTATATATTTTGAACTATTTTCGTACTCTTACATCCCAGTTTCTCTAGAGTGTTCCTCATCCTTTTTAGTGCTGTTTGCATACATATTTCTTCCTACAATTTTTCACCTTAACAGAGACAGCTTCATTTCCACTCCACCACTCACCCCTTAATCTTAATGCCCCTTCACTCTCTAAATCACTCCTATCATCTCTCACACTCTCTCCTTCTACAGTGGGCTGCCATTGGCGCCTTCGTCTGATGAAATATAGATGTGTAGCTCCAAGTGAAGGTGTCCATTCAGGAACAAAAGTGTTACGCAATCAGTTTTGAACACTGGTAACAGAATCACGCTTGTATAGCAGGACAGTATTTCTTTTTTTTCCTTCTTTTTCCAAAGTTAGTAATTGTGTAAATTAGAATATATGATTACCTCATATCAATGGGATATAACCTTGCTTTGTAGACAGTAGTGATCAACAAAAGTATGTGAGTTAGTTTTTTTCACAAATTTCTCCTGTGTAATTTGAACAATTTATGCAAAACCCCAGTAGATATTAACTCTTTATTTTGCCATTGTACCTCTCAGGCTAGACCCGGTATGAGGGCAGTGTTGCTCAATGTTTCCTGCTGAGTCTGTGTACAAAATTGTTCACTGAGCACTTTCTCTTCTTGCTGCTATGAAACTGAGCAGGGAATTGAAATTAAAGCCGTTTTGTTTACGCTAGATATGCCAGATTTGTTATTGAAGTTATTTCAGTGCGAGCATTTTCATCGAGGTGTATTTTTCTTTGCAAGATTTAACATGTTTAGAAATTGACAAAAATAAAATTATAAAAATAATTTCTTGCTGCATAGTAAAGCATAGAGTCATATACTGATTTATAATATAATATACTTTACAAAATATATTCTAGGTACAATTAAATACATTTTGCAAATTATATGTAGATATTTAAAATTTTAGATATTCTTTCGACTGGTCTATGTAATGTCACAACATTAATATTTTTGTGTAGTGTGATATGATTTTACATGTTGGGGAAGGACTTTATGCTTTATGCTCACCTTCTATTATACTTTTATAACAACAATGCAGCAATAGTAATGATGAAAATATTATCATTGTATTATAATAATAAGAAGAAGAAGTAGGAGGAAGAATTATTATTATTATTATTATTATTATTATACCTACATACATAGCTACCTACCTGCATACATACATACATAAATGCATAAATAAATGCGATGCACACGTCAAGATGTGCCACAAAAACATTTATTAAGTATACTGGTACAGTACATGTGTAATAGAGAAGAATGCCACCTTTTCCTACAGTACCATCAATTCACCAGTAGAGGGACCTAGATTCACACACACCGAAGTACACATTTTAAAGAGATGATGCTGAACAGAATATCATTAATCCGCCTTTCATTATATTACACAGATTTTGTGAAGCAGAGAATTACACAAAACGGTTTTATGGAGGAAATAAATAAGTAATAATAAAGCTATTTTGTGTATCAAGAAAACTACTAATCCATTATGTGATTCTACTTAATTCCAGTAACTGATCATGTTCTAGAATCTGAAATGTTACCTTATTCTTATTTGGGCTTTGTGATTTGTAGTATTTGATTATTACACTGTAGATTTGTCCCAATTTATTATTCAAATATTCATCATAAACCTTATTATTTTATTTATTCTAAGGTATTTAGCAACTAAAATGAAACAAATGAACTCTTCAACATGCCATCAGGGATGATCAGTAAATTCCAGTCTTGTTGCCTTTCATCACACCGAATAGTCATAACATTATGACCATCCGCTTAATATTGAGTAGGTCCCTAGGTCCCCCCGAGTAGGTTTTCACCAAAACAAAAATTATCTGTGTTTTCTAAAACCTTTCTATTAGAACTTACAGTGGCCGAGAAGTGCAAAACAAAATAACAAATCGGAAAACAAAGTAACAAATCGGAAAACAAACTAACAAAATCGGAAAACAAAACAACAAAACCGAAAACAAAATAACAATTTCGAAAACAAAATAACAAAACGAAAGCAAAATAACAAATCCGGGGAACAAAATAACGGATCCAAAAACAAAATAATAAAACTGAAAAACAAAATAGCAAATTAAAAAACAACCTAACAAAACTGAAAACAAAATAACAAATACGGAAACCAAATAACAAAATTGAAAATAAAACAACATATTCAAAAACAAAATAACAAAATCAAGAACAAAATAACAAAACCGAAAACAAAATGACAAATCTGAAAACAAAATAACAAATTCAACAAAAAAAAAATGAAAATGGAACTTTAACACTTAACAATAACACTTATTATACAAGCTTACATTATTACTATTTAATTATTTTTTCTCTATTATTTATTTCAACATAAAACTCTTTGTTTGGCCAAATAAATAGGTTTAGTGGACCTCATCGTAACTCTTTTTATACAACAGTTAGTTCCAATAGAGTAATTCACTCTAGTGGGGATAATAGACAGCAACAACTGTAATAACTGTCGGTCGCAGCATCGGTGAAAGTTCTGAATTGTTTCAAACCAAATATCAGTTTGTGTTGTTTGATTTACACCTAAGGTGAGCTACAAATCTAACTAGGTTCTAACACAAAGCTGAATCCCATATCCCTCTCTAACCCCTAATTCTGTGGTGTGTGGAACAAGTGATCGTACAACTCAAGCTATCCATTTAATGCTATTTGGGATTCAATCCTGGAAGTCCAGAAGTTAACAGAGCTGGTATTCGAAAGCAGAATAAGTGGAAATAAACAAGCTATTCTTACTCTGTTGATAATAAATTGTGTTTGTGGACTTGAAAAAAAGGCGATATCACACTTGTGGCTAGATATCGGGCTGTGCCCTTGTGTCTATGACATCACAACCATGCTGATATTCACAGCACTCCCTCTCGTGTGATATTGCTTAATTATTCTACTATATACCATCTTTATCATCACAGCCTACCATCACTACCGTATGTCT
>JAOVVB010000020.1:12934376-12950617 GCA_028570985.1 Heterobranchus longifilis | reverse complement strand
GTGAGAGGAAAACAGCATCACCTGGGGTTCGAACCAGCGCTCCCCGGATGATAGGGCGAGCGCTTTACCACTGCGCCTCTCGGAGGCCTGAAAGTCCGTTTTTAAGTACTACAGTCTTCACAAATCAAACTACGACAAAAGTGAATGATTGAAATGAAAGATTTGGGCACAAGTTTGAGTTCCAATGATGCCACAGACATCTGTGCCCAGGACCTAAATTGGATGGATGGATGGATAGGAATGTCTCTTTCTCATTTTTTGCTTTCTCTCTTGTCGACCAAAATAACACTAACCAATGTTATGTAGAAAAGGTTGCTAGCAGAGTACTGTATGTTACACTGACCTCGAAGTGTGTTACACTGCATGAACAGCAGTTGGTTTTGTTATTCTCAGGGGAAGCATGTCTGAGCTCCAGACCCACAAGCAGTATCTCAGTAATGACTGGCTGCTTATGGGAAGGGTTCCCAATGATCCAGTGACTGCATGATGTATGGGTGTAGTGCATGTTCAGTTATGTAGTGAGAGAATGACATAAAATGTGACAAACTTGTGTATTATGTCAAATCAGTGATGCTGAAAGATGGAATAAGGCCATGCGGAATGTAATAATTATTCGTTGTATGTTTGTTTGCTTGCTTGCTTGCTCAAATGTCCTGGCATTCCTTGGCATGACAAGGCATAGGGAGAAGTGGGGTTAATTGGCTATGCCACTGGTACATAGGCCTATAAAAAACCAGCACCTCCTTTGTCTTTTATCCAGCAGAGCAAGCTTATGAGGTGGCAGAAATAGCGTACTGCTTGATCAGTGGACCATGACTCAGACAGACTCTAGTCCCAGAAACTTTTTTTTTTCAGTTTTGAAAGGAAATGACAATAAAAGAGGAAATGACAATAAACTATGCATTCATGTCTTTGTTCAAATGATAGACAGGAAAAAATAATGCAGGAATACATTAAAGAAAAATGAATTTATTTTGTGATGAAATTATTTTTACCACCTATGGCACAGTCAAGTCAATCAAGTTAGATTAAGTTGTCATGTTTATTAATTAATGTATCGTGTATAATGGGATCACTGATTAATTGCTCATTTTTTTTCTCCCCCACAGTCTGCACCCTTTTTTGACTCATTAGAAAAGATGGAGGTAAGAATAAAAAAAGAAAATGTCTGTTCAAATAATGCTACCATCAAACAGGATCCTAAGAGAAAATTGCAAATGTCACTTCTCGACTAGTCGATGACCTCATGACCTTCTGACCTTGACCTTTAGCAGGTGTCTGAGGTGGATGAGATGAGGCCAGGCCCACAGAGAGTAAAGGTCTGCAGAGCACAAATCATAAGCTCAAGGCTACACTTCAGGTCAAAGGTGGTGTCACTGGTTTTCATGTGTAGGAGGGAAGCACAACGTGAAATACTGTTATAGGAAAATAATCAACAGTGGGGTGGTTTGATGCAGCACAATGGACAGCTATTACCACTCAGAAGCTACTTTATTATAACAATGAATCATTATTAATTTCATACCACAAAACAATTACTTTTATTATTTTATTCATTAATGGATAACTTTTGTAGAAGAGCAATATGCTATGGTGGAAAGCTTTGAGAAAGTTGTATGTGGTACTGTATGCATCACCATGCCACACATCCGTCGGTTAAATGAACTTTTGTTATTTGTATTTGATAATGTGGAACACTTTCTGACCAATCAGATTTGGTCAGAGAACACAATAGGACTCAATAGGATCAATTAGGAATAACACAAGACAGGTTGTGTTATAAGACGCAATGATAGTGTGGTTTGTTGTGGCTCATTGGAGTTATAGCAACAATAAACAGTTATTCCCTCACCAGCCTTTTTATTTCTCTTAAAGTTAATAAGATGAAAATAAAACACACTTTGTCATGTTGCCCAGAAACCAGAATGCACAAACTGCTTTGTCCTAACGGCTTGTTGCAGAACCATAGTGATGGAGCATAGTGAAAGATCATTGGTACTAGAGATACTTAATAGCTTTAGGGTATAGAGAAACTTTTCAATACAAGTAATGGTAATATAATAAAGTAGACACATCAATATAAATTTATAAATCTGTTTGAAATGCAATGATTTATTGTTATGCAAGGTATAACACATGACAGAGTATACTACTGTATAATTATGCCGTGTCACATGAGACGGAGTGCTAATGAATGCTGTTGTAGGAAGCCCAAGTGCCAAAGGCTTAATAGCCGTGCTGATATTCAGCACAACAGCATGACCTCGAGTGTGAAAATGCTTTTATACAAAAGTTCCACATACACCATTTATTATCAACAGATTGTGATTTTTTTCAAGTCATTTCACTTTGCGAAAACATATCCTTTTTGGGACTGGTGGGACCGGTGGAACTGGTCTTTCGGAGCTGGTGAACAGTTAGTGTAATTAACAGGAATTGAATGTAAGTTTTAATTTCAACCAAATGGTGAGAAGAATAAACCATGAAGGATATTCCTGTAAATCTTAAGATTCTCTTTATATTTGCACTTATTTCGCTTAAGAATATTAGCTCTGTTATCTTCTTGGCTCTTGGGTTCAATCCCAAATAGCATTAATAGAAAGCTAGTGCACTTGAGTATACAATCCTTTGTTCCATACACGAAGTAGTGACCTTAATCAGGGGTTGGAGAGCGACTTGGGATTCAGCCTAGTCAGCTTTGTAGCAAATGAAATTAAAACTTACATAAAAGAACAGGAATGATTCAGATATGAGTTGGAATGATTTAGAAGGAATTATTTTAAGATCCCATAACATAATCAAATGTGTTTTCTTCCTGGAAATGCTTCTGTGTTTTTGGCAGGCAGTTGTTCTCTCCTCAGTACTGAGGATCATACCAGTGTAATTAACGATTACCAGAGCACCTGGGATGCGGAATGATACATATAGTTAAACATCCCGCTCATGGAATGCCTATCCTTCTATCAGATTGCTTAGTCGAAACATAATTTTGTATGAAAATAATGCATGTTATGCCACTATAAATACAATATCACAATGTTTAGTTTATTACTAAATCCAACATCACACATTTTAGTTAGATTTAATGTTCTGGAATGTCTAAGAGACAAGTTAGCGCTTGTTCTCACATACTACATTAAACAGTATCTGTGACAAACAACTGAGAGCTTTGACTTTCACAAAGCACTTAGAGCTGAAACTTCTTCCATAAATGTTAAATAAATAACAAGCACACATCTCCTGAACTGTTTTTGAACATCTGTGGTTTTTGTTTTATTCCATTTTAACCACTGATAATATCACAGACAAGACACAAACGTACAGAAGAAAAAATTATAAACCAGTGACCCATTAAAAACCTAAACATTTATATTCAAATTTGAATATAAGTTTAAATTCTCGCTCTCAGATCCTAAAGTCCCATCAGATGCAGTCCATTCAGTTGCATTACATTAAAGTGCAACAACAACGAAAAATGCTCATTTGCTATGGTTTTAAAACTCTCTACTCTCAGCAAAGTACATTTGTCACAAGGCTTACTTCTGTAGCCAGATATTCTTAGAACTGACAACTGCACAACTGAATAATTCAAACACCACCTGTATCACTGACCTGAAGTGTTCCTTTCGGGCAAGGATGTGTTACTTCACAGTGTGCATTAGTGTATTAGTGAAAATATCTTGAATATAGTTTAAATTATGTAATTATCTATTTTTTATTATGATTTTGAAGTATATATTTTTTAAACATTGAAGGAGCAAAATATTACAAGAAAAGAAAAAAAAATCATCTCACAATTAAAATACAAAGATGCTTAGAAATAGGCTTCTTAAAATCTCCTAATTAGGATTATTGGGTAAGCCTGATTATATTCAAGATATTGACATTTTATCATTTATCATTTATCATTTTAATCATTCATCAGTCATTCTGATTATGTGCATGATTTTGTTCCAGTTTTTACTCAATTTTAAACTGCAACCATTCTCCATAACTCATCAGCTTGCAGTATTGTTATTGTAAAAGACCATTTATCTCATTTGTGTACTGTAACTACATTTTTTTAGCATTTGTATTCTTATGGGTATGAAACTTTGTGAGAAAAAACAAACTGTATTTTTTCCCCCTTTAGGATGATTATGTTCCATACCCGAGTATAGAGAAGGTGAGAAAGGGCTTAGTTTGTTTGCTTTCCAGCCAATAGTACATTTTGGGTTTTAAACTGTTAAACAACAAGAATAAGTGGGATTTTTTTTTTTCGGAAACATTAATTTTACTTTCTTTAAATATGCCTTCCGTGCATTAGGTGCTAGAAGATGGTCCACCGTACCCTCAGGTGATCCTTCCACAGTCTGGAGGTTACTGGATAGAAGACACAGAGACTCCGGCCATCACCCCAAACTCCGGAGAAAGCAATTGGTATCATGAAGAAGTTGAGGAATGTGGAGAGTTCGGATATCGACTTGAGAGTAACTACGGCATACGGGCGTACCGCAAGCACTTTCTGGGCAGAGTAAGCATCTGGGGAAATATAATTACCAACAGAGAGAAATTATTGTTGAAATTATTTAAATTTACTCAACAGCATTCAAAGTAAAATAAGTTTGTATATTGATCACTTACAGTTCATGGTGGGTAAATTTTTTTAAAAATTAACAAACAAAAATATGTACTTGTGATATGACAAAGCTTTATGTTAGTTGTTAGTTACTTGTTAAGTTATTGACTTAAACAAAGACTAAATAAAGAGAAGGAACTGTTTATGTTGACAGTAACAGTAGTGACTGCAAGATCCAATTAATTTTTTGCACAGTCCTTATTATTAGAATTAACTATACAGGGATAAAATAATATGGGAATTGTTAGCAGGTAATATTTAAGACTGCACTACAATTTGCTGTAACCATAACCATCACTAATGCTTCTTCAAGTATGCATGTTTAATGATCAGCTATGAGGTTTGTGAGTTCATGCAAGTTTAATTAAGTCTTCTGCATCAAGTTCCCTATTGACTTTGAGTAGCTAATTCATTTTATACAAGGGTGGCTTAATTATTTATTAATTTGTTTGTTTAATTAAATCGAAGTCCAAAACGTACATCTAACGTTACTGTACCATAATTAATGATTATAATTTTCGTCATAATCAGGCAGACCAAGTTGTGCAATACACAATTTTTTCTCAGGAAAAAAAATGAAAATTACATGCTGGTGTGTAATTTATTTGATAAGGTCTTTAAATTCTGAGAAATTCAATTAGACAGGGAAATGTCCCTCTGTGATCTCCATGCCTGACTCTAAAACACCTCACTTCACAGGAACACCTTGACTTCTACTGCACAACCAGCAGCCATGGCAACCTTGTCCTGTCCCTCCGGCATGAAGAAACAAAAGATCAGGAGCATCTGCACATCATTTTAAGGTAATAACATCTTTGGAACCAATCCAATTTGCTATGTGCAATTATTTAATACTGATTGCATTTAGATTGAATTGGTTGCATCTATTTAATAAATTCTAAATCTGATGCTCTCAATCCTCCTCTCAGGACTCCAGCAAAGACAATCTATGATAGGATTTTGGTCACAGGTTGGCCTGCGTTCCCCAGTGTGCCACAGTTAGCCAAGGTGATGACGCAGGGTTTTTCATTTCCACTGAGTGAGCTTTTAAAATCATGCTGATTTTTTTTCAATCCTGTGTATTCCTTTTAAACCCCAATCATTCTTATCACTCTGATCATATCAGTTATTTGCATAAAATAATAATATTGTGTTTCAGTGTATCAACCTGCATCATAATTATTTCTCCATCTCTCTCTCTCTCTCTCTCTGCAGCTGCTTTGTGAAGATATTGCAAGCTTGAGGTTCAATCCTGTGTTGTACCCTAAGGTAAGTTCCATGGTGCTTAGATTAGTAGGGGCTGAGGATAAAGAGCTCTGAATCCTGGGCTGGCATGAGCCAGGAATTAATTTCAGGGTGGGACAGGGTGAAAGAAAATATGTGGAATAAAATGACTTTGTGCATTAGATTTACATCTTAACATTGCTCATGTTCTGTCTTAAGCGACCTATAATTTTGAAAGGATACAACAGAGCAGTTCAGGGTTAAGGCTTTTTATGAAAATAATAATAAAAAAAAGATAAGTGAGACATGCTAAAGAGGCAGAAAATATCACAAACTGTCACTGAATTATTTAACCATCATTAAACAGTTTTACCAAATTAAATACATTAATATGGAAATTAAATTAACATACTATTTATTTTAAAGAGTAATAGAGAGAGAATTGCATCTTCTAAAACCATACAATTTCATCAGGTGCGCCTAGATGGCTTGTTGTTGTTGTTTTTTTTTTAAACGCATGATCCTGATTGGTTAGTTTTTCACCATAGCTGGTGATAGACAAATATAATGTGATTAAACAAAGAAAGTGACTCAAGGATTCCGTCTTTGGGTGGTTAAATATGAAATCATAATTATGACACTGTTGACCTTTTATGGAAGTAATTATAGTCCAATTACCGCACAATAGCTTCTCAGCTTAACACCATGAATTAATGATGGCGCAGTCTGACCCACACCTCATCTTACAGTTGACATTTATTTTTACCTGATTAATAAAAAAAAATGAAGAAAAAAAATTTGCATAAATTTGTACTTGGATATTTATTTTAAGCCTGTTTTAAGTAAAAAGGCCTTTACTTTTTTCCCTGGAAAAAGAAGTAAGTTAACATTTTGCTTGTGATAATTAGATATGCTATATGGGCTGGAGATTAGCTGGAAAAAACATTCTGTGACTCAAACTCACTTTGTGATGGGTTTTAATTGTCCAAGTTCTGACTCAAACTATGTTGAAATCTACTGCTCTTACTTGACAGGGATCTCACTTAATACTGAACTATGATGAACATGAGCTTAACAACACTTTCAAGTTTGGTGTCATCTACCAGAAGCATGGTCAGGTCAGTTACACACACATCCTTCAATAAAAACCATATATGCATATTTAGAATGTATTAGTATGTATTTAAGATGTAAAGCTGCATGTACTGTAAAGCACTTAAATAAATTCCCTTATGTGACGTTAAGCAATTTCTCCTGTTCAACATTTGCTTTTGTTTCCCTTCCCTGATCTTTTCCGTTGTCCTCATACATTCTGTTGTATCATCTACATCGTACAGGCACTTGTGCTGATCCTTTTTTATGCAGTTGTGGTTACATTATTCTTTCTGTTTAACGCAGACATCAGAAGAGGAGCTGTTTGGAAACAATGAGGAAACACCAGCTTTTACTGAGTTCCTCAGAGTGCTGGGAGACTGTGTGGAACTGCAGGATTTTAAAGGGTAAGGGAGTCACAAGGGCATAAGATCATACAGAATAAAGATCCTTGCTATCAATCATATAAAAAAAAGACATATTACTTTGGGTGCATAATTCATATTGGTGAAAATGATACTGTAGTAAGATAGTAAGAAATGAGCTGAGGTTTTAGATTTCTTACTGATCTTTCTTTCCTCTGCTAGTTTTCGAGGTGGTCTGGATGTCTGTAATGGGCAGACAGGCTCACAGTCAGTCTACACTGAATTCAAAGGGCAGGAGCTCATGTTCCATGTCTCTACCAAGTTACCCTTCACAGAAGGGGACACACAACAGGTACATATTTAGCCTGAGAGCTGTAATTTAGCTATAATGCCTACGAGTAATGCTAATAAAGTTCTGCTCAAAATATGAATAGTGTAAATTTACAGACGTATCTGGCACTATATTTTGACATGGTTATGGTCTTTCATCCACACACAGGTTCAAAGAAAGAGACATATAGGAAATGACATAGTGGCCACAGTTTTCCAAGAAGAGGCCACACCGTTTGTGCCAGACATGATCGCATCCAACTTTCTTCATGCCTATATCCTGGTCCAGGTAGAAAATCCAGGCACAGACGACACCACATACAAGGTAAAAAAAAATTCCATTATGCAAAACTAATTTTGAATGCAGGATCGGGTGACTCCCAAACGGCTCACTGAGATTATTTTCTACGCTAGATAAATTCTGCAATGTACTGTATTGATTATTTATAATTTTGGCTAATATTGTTTCTTTATTGACTAACTAAATAAAATAACACAACCTAGCATAAAATCTTACAAAAAATCTATTTACACAATTGCAAAATCTGATAAATGTGTACTGACAAATACAATTATCATCCCTGCATTAACAAGTGATCCCCTATCTTAATACATGTGACAGCAAAACAGTACATCTACAAACAGTACATCTACAACAGCTCATATACACTGCCTGGGCAAAAAAAAAGAACAATCTAATATATTGTTTGACACCCTTTAGCTTTGAGTATGGTGCACAATGTGGTGGCCAATTCATGTGTGAAAATGACTCCACATGCTTCCAGATCCAGTCTTTTATAATTTAGGTCCTTGTCCTCTATGCCTGTGCCATCAGGAAAGGAAAAAGAAATGTACTGTATTGATGGTATACCCTTATCATTCAGTACATTCAGGTCATCAGCCACAAAATATTGCTAGACCTGAGAGTCTCGACCTGATCAACTGAAGCAACCCCAGATCATAACACTGCTTCCAGAGGCTTGTACAATGGACACTATGCATGATGGGTACATTGCTTCATATGCTATTCTTCTTACCATGATCCACCCATCATTCTGGAATAGGGTCACACTGAAATAATCAGACCATATGACCTTTTTCCATTGCTCCAAGTGCAGTCTTTATGTTCTCCAGCAAATTTAACTGTTGTTTTTCCCTATAAAAAGTGATTTTCTTATGGCTACAGAGCTGTTTAGTCCCAATCCTGTGATATCTTGTCACATTATGCATTTGAAAATCCGCTTATCATCCATCATCCATCCATCCAGGAACCTCCAGTCCAACTAGGGACTGTGGAGGCCAATAGCGACTGTTGGAGGACCATCGGTCAACATTCACACACTACGGGCAATTTGGGAACGCCAATTAGCCTAATCTGCATGTCTTCGGTCATGTGGGAGGAAACCTGAGAACTCTGAGGAAACCCACCAAGCATGGAGAGAACATGCAAACTCCGGAAATCGAACCCAGGACCTGGAGGTGCAGAGCAACAGTGCTAACCACTAAGCTACCATGCTAATCACTAAGCCACCGTGCAGCCATTAGTACACTTACATACTATTAAACATAGCTGTGAGTTCTACTGTTGAAGAGTTTAATCATCACATTTTACTCCAACCACATTTCTCCATCAAAGTTGATGGTTCGCCACTATTCTTTCAGGTTTTAAAAATGTGATCATTTGATGATTGTGATGATTTTTAAAAAAAAATCACATAAAATCAGGTATTATGTAAAATTTTTGTGTTTTGAGTTATGCAGATGTTTAGATCTCTGTATTTCCCGGTTACTGAAATATGGCCAGTGTGGGTCATATTTAAATGAAGATTCCATGATATAATAAGAAAGAAACATCTGCCTTATTTTGGCACCAGGATTTCCTTGCTAGTCCTAAAAATAACTTCACCTGCAGTGTGGTTTTATAGTAAAAAAAATGCGAGTTTATCTATGATGACTGGAGTAACCAGCTTGAATAGTGTTCATTAAAGTGCTTTAAAACATAAAAACTTAACTTAACTTAACTAAACACAATGTTTAGGATTAAACTTCTCAATTCTGTTGAAGGATCAGGAATATAAGGTTTTTATCAAATTATTTTCCCCAAAAATGGAAATATAATACATTTCACCTACTACATACTGTTAAAAAAACAAACTGTGCGAATTAATACCTGTCTTTCATATGACAGGTAACATATGTATTGGATACTGTCATTCCAAAATGTTCCTAGTTTTTTTCTGTGCTTAATGCAGTCCGATGGTTTGATCCCAATGAGATACAATTTTCTTTCTTTTTTTTTTTTGGCCAGGCAGTGTTTGTAAGTCATCTGTCAACATGTATATAACAAAACAGACTTGAAGAGCCGATTCATTTTTGGATAACAAATCTTAAGAGAACGTATGCATAGTAACATATATCTGTAAATACAGTAAATACTGCAATATACCTGCTCTCTATGAGGACAGACAGCTGTGGAGATAATAATGAAGGACAGTCCACCCATCTGGCTTGTCATACTCAGACATAATAAAATATGTCTATGTCTTAGCTAAATAAGAATGATGCATTGCAGGTCTCTGTCACAGCAAGAGACGATGTACCACACTTCGGTCCTCCCCTCCCAAATCCGCCAGTCTTCAAAAAGGTAAATAGAAGGAATCAAAATAGCTGATTCTATATACTAAAGGATGTTTTGTGTAAATCATTATATTTGCTGTCTCATTCTGCCTATCCACAGGGCCCAGAATTCAGAGACTTTTTGCTGACTAAGCTGATCAATGCAGAACTGGCTTGCTACCGTTCAGATCGATTTGCCAAGCTTGAGGTAAGTTAAAAATGGTCAACACCATAACATTTTGTGAGTGTATGAACACTTGAGGGGTCCATTCATTGTACATGTGATAGGACCCATCGGTCCGACTCCTGACTGGATTAAACTGCTTAGTGAAAATGAGCATCTGAATTTTAAAAAATCAACATTTTCCTGCATTGTTTTTTTTATTGTAAGACGAGATGAATGGTCATTAATCTAGTTAAAAAGTTGGCTTTACATTGACTTAAACAATTACTGAAGATAATTGTTGGTAATGCTCGGTTCCAATAGTTCCAGATACTTATTGGATTTTTAGTGGTTAGGATGATTGCATTAGGTGTTTTTAATCTACTGTAAAAAAAAAAACATTTACAATTAGAATGGTAATAAATTGCATAACTAACTGTTGTATATAAAACAGTTAGTTCTGATTGAGTCATTCTATGAGTTGAGTATCATATACAGCATAATAGCACTGAGGTGTTTAACTATATGTACCACTCTGGTGTTCTAACAATTTTGAATCATATTATCTCTCTTGTGCCAACATGTGTAAAGGTAGGTCAGTATGGTTCGCAGTACTGGAAATAAGAGAGCAGCTGCCTTTAAAACCCACATTCAAAACCAGTCATGCAAGCATTTTCACCAAGATGACACATCTGATAACACATATCATCTTAAACAACACCTTGTCTCCTTAGTAATTGCTTCCAAGTCATTACGAATTGTCTCTGAATCATATGTGTTGTTTATTTATATCTAGCTTCTAACACAAGGCTGAATCCCAAATCTCTCTATAACCCCTGATCAAGGGCATTGTTTGGTGTGTAGAACAAGTGATTGTACACCCTAGCTCACTAGCTTTCCACTTAAAGCTATCTGGTATTTTACACTGTAATCCAGAAGTTAACATAGTTGATATACTAAGGTGGTATAAGTAGAAATATAAAGAGAAACTAACAAGATTTACAGGACTGTCCATCACCTTAACCACGAGAACGTAAAACTACTTTCACCCCTGTTAATTACGTTAACTGTTGGCCACTAACTGTATTTTTCTAATATGTATGTTTGTAATATTTCTTTAGGAAAGAACACGAACAGCATTGCTGGACAGCCTCCATAATGAGCTTCACAGACAGACTCAGGTGCTTCTGGGTCAGCCGCTCAGCGGTGATGAGGAGCGAATGGAGAACGGAAGCCACGGGGGAATACTGGAGTCTATCAAGGTGCCCAGAAACTGAAATTACTTTATTAAAAACCAGGCCCAACAAAATCTCCCTGTTTCTGAAAGAAACATTAACAGTGATAGCTTCCCCTTGACCATTTTTTCTGTGTCTGCCTCAGAGAGCAATGCGAGTGCGTAGTCACTCAATGGAGACGATGGCGGGCTCTCAGAAGCACAGCCGCTCTTCAGGAGGAGGAGGAGTGCCCACCAGTCTGAGTGGAGTCGGTCTCACCCATGGCAGCCCTGAGTGCAATAGGAACTCGGTGAGCTCACACAGCATCCATCTACAATCACAACATGCTCAGAGACACACATTTGATTGTTTGCTATGAATAGGCTTAGAACAGATTTTCAAACAGGATTACCTGAGATGCAATCAAATAAATTTTTATCAACTATTATTATTATTATTATTATTATTGTGGTGTTCTATGCAAATTGATTTATGAAACATTAATTTAAATCAATAAAAATCATTAAAATCGGTGGCTCAGTTGTAGGTTTCCTGCCTGGCATGTGCAAGGCCCAGGTTCAATTCCCATCCAATGCCCAAACCCCAGCCATTGAATACCGTTCCGGTCCCAAGCCCGGATAAAATAGGAGCGTTATGTCATGACATTCAGCATAAAACCTGTGCCAAGTTGTGTGTGGATTGGATGGTCCGCTGTGACGACCCCACTACAGAAGCAGCCGAAAGTCCAACAACAAAAGTCATTAAAATAGTAAAATTATTATTATTAAATATTATTATTATTAATATTAAAATAGTCAAATTATTATTATTAAATAGTATTATTATTATTATTATTATTATTATTATTATTATTAATAATAATAATAATAATATTCATCATTCAGTCTGAAGACCACAGGAGAGATACCTCCAGCATGATGTCATGTTAATCAAAGTAGGCTTCACATCAGACACTGGCAGTGGACACGTCAAATAAGAATATTTCTGCACAGCATGGTCATGGTTTCTTGTTACACCAGAGGAAAAATTCACTAACAACTAAAACCTAACCGTTCACTAGCACTTATTATGCAGTACCCTAGTGTGCATCAAATCAGAGTAGCTGTCTATCAACCGAGATTAGATACACGCTTTTGATTACATCTCTTGACTTTAATGAGCTGCAGTGTGATGCACAATCCCAGCCCTCTCATTAGACACAACAATTTCAGGTCCTTAAGATAGGATCGGGAAATAAAAAAAAAGGTTGAGAATCCCTGGTTTAAAAAGGGCATCCATGCAAAAATAAATAATCCTGATAAAGATGATTAGTGAACGCTTGTTTTGTGTGTGTGTGTTTTATTTGAAACAAGAACTAGACAACAAGAATTAATTGCATCACATAGACTGTATTATTATTATTATCTTATATACTGTTCCTTATATTGGAAAGGGAGGCCAAGCTACTGTATGTGCTGGGGAAATAAGATAATTGAGGAAATTTAATTTCAACCTGGACTGTTCTTTTAATTTTTGTTTGTTTGTTTTAGTGCCCAGTATCATCTACAGCTAAGTCTCCTTTGAAGAGCCCAGTGAAGAGACGCTCATGTCTTTTCCCTCGACTGCACACTAGCATGGACGGCCAGAGTGAGCGTCCTACACGCAGGTCAGCCCCAATGACGTGCAAAAACACACTTTCACCTAAATTGAAAATGACCGGCATTGAATTTAGATCAACAATAATAAAAAAAATTAGAATTTTTTCTAACCATAATTATGTTCATATGTATTTATTTACATAGTGCAGTTAATCCTTGGATTGTGAGCATAATTTGTTACGGAAGTGTGCTTGTATATCAAAGCACTCTTATATTGAAGCAAATTTCTCCCTAAGAAATAACGGAGTCTTCGGTTATTCGTTCCACAGCCCAAATATATTCATATAAAAAGAATTAATACGAAATGAAAAAATTAAAATAAAACAAATTATCCTGAATTGTACCTTTGATAAGAATCGTGGGTGAAGTAGGACGAGAGAGGAGAAGAGGAGGGAGTGGGCTACTGTGTAGGACGACTTTCACACACACGCGCGCACAAACAAATACACACACACACACACACACTAACAGAATCACTGCTCTGTCAGAAAAGGTCCTCTCTAATGACACTTGCTTTAGCCTCTTTTAGAGGATTTAGCGGAAATGTGGCGTTGCATTGTCGTTAAACAGATTCATCTCCCGCACTGCTACAGTCTTTTTAACCTTTTTTTTCACGGGAGCAGTTGGTGCAGTACAGTTACAAAAGAACAATCACTAAACTTGGACACAAAATTAAAAAAATGCTTTAGGCGCACACAAGTGGTTACAACGTTATAGTAAATACTTGCGCACGGATGTTGACTACATGAGTGATGCATGTGCGCTGAGACTGAGCATGGAAGAAAATTACCCATGATCCCACTGCGCGAGAGAGAGAAGAACCATTGGCTGAACCATTGTGATCACATGATGCTTGGCAGACAAAGGGCATGCATACTACTCGTATATCAAGACCTCACTTGTTTGTCAAGTTAAAATTTATGTAAAAATTTTGCTCATCTTGCAAAACACTTGCAGACCAAGTTACTTGCATTCCAAGGTTCCACTGTATATGTATATAAAAGTATAGCAATATCATGGTTATTTTATGTGTGGTGGTCTGGGAAAAGCCAAATTATGCTGTTGCTAAATAAAAAAAATAATAAATACTGTAAATAAATAAATACATTTTTTTCCTACAACATATTTTGACATCATGACTTGCTTCAGCTGTCTTCCTTCATAATCATGTTGGGTTTAACAAACCGACAGTCAGTCTGCCTAAAGATAACTAAAGCCTTAGTCAGATTTCAGTTCTTTGATAGCTACAGTATATGCTCTATCAATACAGATATAAGCCTAATTAACTCTGTTTGTAATGAAATCCTGGCTGTGAAAATGTTCATAAAAGGTCATGTGGTCTGATGAGTCCAGTTTGACCCTATACCAGAGCAATTGGCGGGTCAGGGTAAGAAAGGAAGCACATGAGATTGATGATCCAAATGTGCGGAATGACCAGGGTATCACATCAATGTAGTTTTTCTTTCCTGATCAGACAGACTTGTTCTAGGACACAAACTGTAAGAGTGGTTCTGGGAGCATGAAAAATAATTTTCACACATGAATTAGCTACCACACTGCATGCCATAACCATATTTTTTTAATGGCCAAGCAGTGTACTAGAAAATATCAGAATTTCACCATGTCACACATAGTGAAGCTCTCTATGTACCACCCACATACTACAATATTAAATAATCGCTTTGCTGTGGAATGAAAAAGAAATGAGAACAGTTCAGCAATAGAACCGCCTTTGAAGGATGCTATAAATCATGCCCAGTATGCACTGAGACATTGTCAAACTCAGCTCAATGAGAAATGATTGCGTACAAACAGCCTTGCACTCACACTGTGAGGAAAGACACTGCTGAATTATTTCCTTTGGCTGTCCTTTTTACTCCAGTACACTCTGTGATCAGAGGAGTCTAGACAACGGTCACCTCTCGCAGGATGTTAAATCAGAGACCTCATCCAACCCCAGCTCTCCAGAGATCTGCTTGAGTAATGAGAGGTACTGTCACAAATCATTAAAAATGCACACTCGTCCTAGAGTCCTATAAGTTATGTTTTTTCCTCTAGATGTGCTGTGACTTGCATGGCAAATTATATCATATCATATTGCATCATGATATACAGTATTTGTGCTAATCTCCTATTGGATTAAAATATTTCACACATAATTTCTAATCTAACTTAATCTGAAGGTTTCTGATTCTGCATATGAGGATTAGAACTTGACAAGTGACATGGATGTGTACTGTTATTTATGAAAAAGAACTTAAAGAGGAGTAGTTCCAATGAAATGTTTTGTCCATTACTCTAATGCTATGTACTTGAGTTTATTTCAGTCTCTTTCAGTGTGAATTTACATAATGGGACCTAAAAAAAAGTTAGATTATACCAGTAGGGTTGTTTGAAGTGCTGTTTAAAAAGCAGCACACACAATCAAAACGGTAGGAATGTGACATGCAGTATATGTTATTTTCTTTGTGTACCTATGCAGATTGAATTAAGAGGGCCATCGTATACTGTACTTTTACTGAACAAAAAAAAAAAACATGACTAAACTTCTCCTTTGTGTTGTTTAACATTACTTACTAGTTGATCTAAATAATTTATTTTACATCTATACAGCATTAAAATAGGGGGCATAGTGACTAAGTGGTAAGCACTGTTGCCTTGCATCTCCTGGGTTCGAGCTTCAAATATCACCCTCATTAAATGTGCATGGAGTTGCCCCATGCTGGGCAGGTTTCCTCCAGGTTCTCTGGTGTTCTTCTAAAGACTGACTTTGGATTTACTTTTCCAAATTGCCTGTAGTCTATAATTACAGTGCATCCGGAAAGTACAGTGCATCACTTTTTCCACATTTTGTTATGTCACAGTCTTATTCTAAAATGGATTAAAAAATTTTTTTTTTCCTCAGAATTCTACAGACAACACCCCATAATGACAATATGAAAAAGGTTTACTTGAGATTTT
>JAOVVB010000020.1:12918057-12934276 GCA_028570985.1 Heterobranchus longifilis | reverse complement strand
CTGGCCACTCTACCATATAGGCCTGATTGGTGGATTGCTGCAGAGATGGTTGTCCTTCTGGAAGGTTCTCCTCTCTCTGCAGAGGACCTCTGGAGCTCTGGTTGGAGATTTTATTTTAAATAAATTTGCAAAAATCTCAAGTAAACTTTTTTCACTTTGTCATTATAGGGTGTTGCGTGTAGAATTCTGAGGAAAAAAAAATAATTTAATCCATTTTAGAATAAGGCTGTGACATAAAAAGGTGTGCGCTGTGAATACTTTCCAGATGCACTGTAGGTGTGTGTTTGTGCCGTGCAACAAGTTGGCACTCCATCCGGGATGCACCCCTAAGTTTCTTGTGGTAGGTTCTAGGCCTCTGTAACCCTAGACAGGATAAGTGGTATAAATAAGTGTTATAAATGATTGGTGGATTTTTTTTTTAAATATATTTTTTGTCTATCTCCCCTGGCTGACTGTAGACCAACTCTGAAGCTGGAGGAATGCACTCGAAGCCCAGAAATCTCTCGCTCTCCATCCAGCACAAGCAGCAGCGTGGCCGGAGATACGGATACACTTGAGGAGGGCTACCCTGTAAGTGTATCTGAGTGTATGTGTGTGTGTCTTTGTGGTTTTCTTTTGTCTGCATTCAGACTTTAGAGTGGTTTAGTGTAAACTCTTTAAGCTTTGTTGTGATTGGTTTTGCATGGTAATAAAGTGCAAGGAGTAATCTCTCTTTTTTTTACCTCCAGGTTTCCCCCAGTTTGTCACCAGTATGCAGTTCCGCTCTTGGTGTGGAAGGTCAACGAGGAACTCCTGTTATTATGTGCCGCAGTCCCACAGGTAATGAATTGCAAAGTCAATGCTTTGTGATGGTTAAGAATGTTTCAGTTGTTTCGTAGGTTTTTTTTATATATATAGTTTGGCTTTATAGGTTGGTTACAAATAAACTAACATTGTTTTTGCTTTGTCGTAATTAAAAGACTTCAAGAGTAAGAGTTCTCCCAGATCCAGCCTGAGATTTCGCTTCGACAAGCTGAGCCACTCCGCGCCTGTAAGATTGTATTAAATAATTGATCAGTTCATTGTACCTGTGTTGTTGCAGACTATGATGTAACTGGACGTTGTCATTTTGGAACAGGGGCACTAGTGACCGGAGAATGAAAAGAGAGACCAGGAGCACTGTGTGAGCCACACTGAAGAAGGACACTGGATTTAAGATATCGCTAAAGCTTGAGCTGCCTCCAAGATGGCATGAGTCATTAGATCACACATACACACGCCATATACACAAATAACACAGCATTATTAGAGCTTAGCAGTTTTATCCTGCCACTGATCCTCTTGACCTGAAATCTTCAGCCTATGATTTTGATGAAGTCCCAGGTTAATGCTAGAGCTTTTTATAGCAATAGAAATGATTCGTTAAGACATGATGGTGAAAGTTATGCAGAACAACATATTTAATGCAAAACAACAGAACGAGTATTTGAGACACCTTTGATACATGCTTATGGTTTATGTTTCACTGTTCATGCATTATGCTTTACGGTCTTTAATAGTACAACTGAATGAGGTTTGAGTCCTTTTATCGTCCCTCAAATATTTCATTATGGTTGCTAAAAAACATGCAAGCATGAAAAAGCAGATAAAGCACCTTATTGCAGGATTTAACAAACTTTCTGCAGTCAGGGGATCCTCTCAGTGAGAACAAAACTCACTGATTCCCCTATAATTTTAGCACAGATTATTTTTAGCATTATCATCCTATACAAATATTAAGTGCATTAAACAAAAATGCGCCTTTTTATTTATTGAGTTTTTTTTATTCTTCTTTTTTATATAATTCGTGAACTTCCACACAAGAGTTCAGTTACAATGTAAAAATGTTTTTCCATACTTTTGTTTGTTCTACTTAGATTTAAAATATATACTTGGTTTCATATTTTGCAGCTTTAATTAAATCCATAAAATTTTAAGGGACCAGTCGCACTTAAAACTATAATAACAATATTAGTTGAAATGATCTCCACTGTCATCACAACATCTTTAGCCCCTAGGATAAACACCACAAGGTCCCTTTGCTCACTGGATGCTGTGCTACTGCACACTGCTTGATTAAATTGGCGTCTCTGTCAATTAAGTAAGTAATAAAACCTGACATTGATTATTTTTCCTATAACAGCATTTCCTGAAGTGTTCCTTAGATACCACAGCAATTTGCCAACCCTAAGAAATATTGTATTAAATTTATTGATTTGTAGTTACATTCAATCTTGTAGAACATCCATGAAACAAGATATTTCCTGTTACCACATATGTCACAGAAGGTATAAACTACTGTTCCATCATCAGATATACAGTACATTTCTTTCTCTCACTTGAAGTTAAAAAGGCAGTTTCTTTGCAGATGTTATAAAAAAATGGCACTAATACTAGAGACCTTACATAAATTCCTTACATAAATTTATATAGAGAATCTGCAATACAAGTCCCTTTGTGAAATTGAAAACGAGATTTTTCTTTCTTCGCGCACTGAAAAAAATATACATGTATCAAAGCATTTAAATTAAGAGCAGAATTTCCACTAAGTAAAATATGTAAGTTGAACAACAGTAAACAGTGGGAAATATTGGTATGTTTAGGTTAAGATAATTAAATGAAATTAAGTACAGGCCAGAATTATTTCTAATATAAAATTGTGACTATAAAACTTGCTGCAACAAATGCTTTCAGAGCTGCTGTTATATAAATTTAATCATGTTCTGACCAATTAGTATCAAGCATTTAACGGCACTGTAGCATTAAAATAAATAAATAACACAAAAATTTGGGTATTGACATTTGTGACACTAGTACCAATACTAGTGACTCCAAAGAAAGTAAAATGGTACTAATTCCAGACCTTGAGGACCACTTTAGAAATCAGCCTTTTACATCTTCTAATACATATTTATTCAAGTTGCACAATGCTGTCTTTGATTTGGAGTAAACTTGAGCATAGTTATATTTGATTCCAAAAAATACAATGAGCTGTTATCTTTTATGAATTTTTTAATGCCATATAGAGATATTATATGTAATAGGAAGAAATGCACTTGTTTGTACTATAAGGCCAGCACTGTATAATTTTTATTATTATTGTTGTTGTTATTATTATTATTATTCTTACTTAAACCGGCTTTTTGTTGATCACATAGTGTGTCAGTCCATACCTTGCACATTGCTTACTTTTTTCGTTGGTTTTACTGTATACTGATTTTAAATGAAAAAGAAAAATTGGGAATTTTATGGTGGCATGGGAAAACCCTTCAATGTACTGCAAGCATTTTTGAACTGAATCGTCTTTCACGTTTATGTGTATTTCAACAACATGAAAAGTTATAGCACTTTAAAAATTTGCCAAAAAAGGAAGAAAAAAAAGTTTTAGGACTTCATCCTAATCCCACCGAAAGATGCATTTCAACATTTCTGCTAAATTTCTAAGAATTGATTTATTAATATGTATTGAAAGAATCACTGTTTAATTCAGATCTGATTTCTAAATTTTCAAACAGATATATGTATTGCATATAAATATATAAAAATAGATTGGAGTTTTGTGGGGGGAAAAACATATTTTTTCATCTTGAATTCAGCCATGGTAATATCTGAGGTTTTTCCCAGACCAACACACAAATAATTTATCTTACAATATTCTGACTGACATTGTTATAAATAATATTACTATAATGAATTTACCAATATGTAGATTTATTAGATATATTGATATCAATTAGAACATCAGAATGTTGCTAGACTGAGGCTTGATGACTAATCCATGCAGACATTAAGCTCTCGACCATGGAGGCCCACTTATTTGTACAGGCTCAGGCTTTCTCTGTTGCCAACACACCTGATCCATTTTGTGGAGGTCATATTATATTTTTCTTCATAATTTGGGGGAAGGTTTAAATTAATTAATTATATGTTACTGTGAGCTGATAGTAGTTGTCAGTGTTCATTGACTGGTGCATTCATGTCATCAACCTGTTTGGGTACATATTATAATTGCATATTTATTTTATTTAAGGCTAATTAGGTATTGACTTAGTATTTCAAAGATATTCTTAAACATTGCAACTACTGACCAGTTAAATTTTGATTCAACCATAAGTGTGCAATTTGTAATTTAAAAGAAATGCTGTTCTGTTCTGTTGATTTGATAAAGTTCAATAAAACAATATTTTGTTGCTAAATTGCTTGAAGCTGTGATAAATAATAGTGATTTAAGTACTGTGAATAATAATTATTATGATGATTATTATGATAATTATTATGATTATTATTATTATTATTATTATTATTATTATTATTATCACTTCTGGATGGGTCTGTCTTTGGAGCAAAGAAAATTAAAATCCACAGGGTATTAAGCCTCCCAGACCAGAGCTGTAGCCACACAAGTGTTAAAAAGCGTCACCCTCCATCCTTAAAATAAGTAATCTCTATAATTACAACTTCAACTTCAATCTCACAAAATCTGAGAAATCTCGCAGTCTTAATGAATTGAATTGCAGTAATACAGCATTGTAATTTTATAGGGATTTTAGAATTTCCCTTTAGTTTGTGGAACTATGAAGTCATTACAGTTGATGGCATTGTGTGGCTACAATAAGAACCCCTGGTATGAAAAGGCATTACATGGTGTTGTAGAAAAGACATTTCAGTTTCTTACAGTCTAGGAAATCCTTCTGATGTTTTATTTCACAAAAATATATTTAGTTGTATGCTTATGACTACTGATTTTCTTGATTAAGAATTGTATTTTATATTATTTTGATCTTTATCCTGTATAATTTTGTTAGAAGAACACAAATTTACACAATGTGGTTCAGGTGACTTGAATATTTGTGGTACAGAGTATTCATTGAGTCCCAGTCAATGTATTTTGTTTGTATGGTAAATAAATAAAATATTTTATAATAACATTTCCACTAATTATCATTTTTGTTAATCTGCAGTATTTTCATGTGACGATGGTGAATTACAGTTTGATGCTTTTTCAAATCCTGAGTAGGAAAAATCTATTTGGTCTTCTGATATGTATAGTAATTCCAGCCTAATTCGCCTTGCACCTCTAGGGTTCAGTTTTAATTCACGCCTCGGGTCTTTGTGCATGGAATTTGTGTGTTCTCCCCATGCTTGATTTCCTCCGGGTACTCCCACAGTTTAAAGATATATATATATATATAAAACACAACTTTATATATAAGGTTAATTGAATATTACAGAGATTGTCTAATGTGCAACTAACACCAATGGTGGCACCTCATGGGTGAAGTATTAGATATTTACTAAATATTATTTAGCTCTACATTACTATAATCCAATTTTTCTTACCTCGAAACGTGGAGGTTGGGTGAACATTCCCAGGTGTAAACAATAACTTGAAATGAGAGAGAGAGAGAGAGAGAGAAAAGAAAAATGCCACACAGAAAATAAAGTTCTTAGTAGTACTGGCCACAGGCCAAACACACAAACAGAATTTCTGTTTCATACGAAATATATAAATATAACAATTTATATATAAATTTATTATTGTGCATGTATGCATAATAATGTGTATAATCCTAACACCCCAGGGTTTGGAGGCTTCATGCTATTGGTCTGTGTGTGTAGAGTATGCATGTAGAGTCTCTGTGCTAGGTGGGTTTCCTCCAGATATTCCAGTTTCCTTCCACAGTCCAAATGCTGTAGTCTGACTGATGCATATCAAAATTGCCTGTAGTATATGATTGTGTGTGTGTGTGTGGTTGTGCCTTGTGGCCCGAGTTCCCTGAAATAGCCTCCTACACATGTATGGAAGAATAAGCCTTTATTTGTGATATTATTCACAGTTTATTTTATTTTTATTTTATTGTATTCACAAATAAACAGCAAAGTGTTAGGAAGGTAACATTGTCAGATTGGCAGTGCTGGCCTTGAATTTAATAATGCTTGAACTTAATAATGCTTAACTAAACGTGGAAAAAAAAAGGCGTCATCTTGTCTTAACATTGTCCTTATATCTGTATAAAACCGTTATTTATCTACATTAATATTAATGCTTATTGCATTAAAAACTGCTTTTTGCTTCATGTCAGAGAGGACCTATGTTCTTACAGTAAGTATAACAGTATGTTCGCCTTCTCGTGTCGAAAACATAAATTACGAGGCATTTGAAGGCATCATTTTAATTCGGGAACCTTTAATTACACTAATCTGAGTAGCCAGTGAAGGAAGCATGACGCCAACAGGTGGCCTGTTCTCAGAGGCAGTGCGCTAATAACGCTGCACCGCCGCTGCGCTCTGGGGTTTCGCTCGGAAGCGCGTGAGCTAGCAGTGCTAACTAGTTCTGGTTTCACTTACTTCAATGAAGAAGAGGCTTAGCATATTAGCTAGGTCGCTCATTAGCTAGCCTGTTACGTCATGGCGGCTGTTCGCAGTTTGCGGGTTTCTGTGAAACATGAAAGCGCGTCGGACCGGTCTGACTCGGATTCCGACTCCGATTCGGACCGGAATAATCGTGAAGCGGAACCTATGGAGGTCGAGGAGGGAGAGCTTGAGCTGGAATCTATTCATGTTCGACGAAGTTTAAAGGAATTGTTGCCGGTAAGCTAGGTAGCGTTAGCTAACTCATGGGAGAACGAGGACGCTTTGCGCAGAGGCCTTCGAGCCGCGGTGTTGCGTAGTGTAGGTGTCCGGTGGTCGGTGCGGGATGGGCGGTGGAATCTGTTTATGAAAATGCGCTTCCATATCAGGAGTGGCCAGCCATTGTTTACTGTTAAATTATGGGTTGTTTTACTTAGTAGTATTGGATGTACTTTTTATTTACAACATATTTACCGTGTTGCCGGTCGCTCTATAATAGAATTTTACGTTTCTTGCTAATGTTCAAATGTAGCTAAACAGCTAGCTAGTCTTAATGGTTAAGTGGCAGCTGCATGGCAGTACAGTACAGTACCGTACCATGTTAGGTTCCTAAAAGAAAAGTGATCTTAACTCTTATGCAAGCGTGTTCTCAGGGTTCGTTATCATATCCATAACTACTATGAAATTAATTAACGACATATGTCCCCTCCAGTGGATAATAGTCTACGGAGATACATTTTATTCATGACAGTGAAATGTAACACAATTGCCTGAGTAATCGGTGTTGACCTTTTCTCAGGACACAAGCCGGAGATATGAAAACAAGGCAGGCGCTTTTATTACTGGCATCGATGTTACATCCAAGGTATCTCTCTCTTTTTGTCTCACACATGCACACACAGTTTTAGCAGTCAAAAAAGCCACCAAATGTCTTGATTTTTTTGTCTGAGTCCTGGTCTTATGTTTGTGTGACCATTCCCCCCCCCAGGAAGCAATTGAGAAAAAAGAAAAAAGAGCGAGGCGATTCCACTTTCGTGCAGAGGACAATGTCGCTCAAAGAAATGTGGTGCTGGACAGGGAGCTTATAAAAAAAGGTAAGAAATGCATTAAACAACTGTTTCTGAGCTGCACTTGCATAACGTTTCTTCTGTCTAGTCCATGGTGTTGAGTACCGATCACAAGGGATGGGAAGTAACCACCCGATGCAATATCATGATACCGTGTTCCCGATTCGATTATAATTGCGGTTCTATAAGTGTCGCAATCTTATAAACATCCCAATTGGATATTAATTTTTTTTCTCAATTTTATTACAAGTTTAAACCTTTAATAAAGTTTATTGGTTAATTAAATGTATCTCACTGCTTATAACATTTGAGTGGGTTTGAGACTAATTTGCTCAGAGTTTGGTTAAAAAAAAAAAAAAAAGCCAATTTTTGACAATGTCCCGCCAAAAAAGGCTTCTGTGCCCGGTACAGAATTGTTTATATCTGAGGTTGATTGGTTAATCACCGGTCAGGCCATTCAAACTGAAAACCAGCCAGTTCTGGTCACTGACCGATCAACCCATTAATTTTTATTATAAATGTAAAAAAAATTTTAATCAAAATCTATTTTGCAGTCAGTGTTGTGCCACGGAATCGCCACACAAAAGAATTACGATTCATAACTTTATCGATCAATCCTATCCCATCTCTACTGTTCACAGAAGGAGTTCAGTAACAATTAAGACAACACAATATAAGATATGTGTATTTATAATATGAATAGATTGGAAAGTGTTGGTGAAACGCTGGCAAAATGTCATTTAGGCATAAGATACATACACAGAGTCTGTATTTCCTGGTGAAAGATGCGCTGTGTAATAATTGTACTGCATGATACCCCATTATTTAGCTTTTATAGAAATGCGTCTGCACATTTTCTGTATATGTGTGTTCAATTTGCTGTCTAGCCAACATTTACACTGCTTTCATCACTAGATTTGACTTCAAAATCCACAATGCTGTCATTTGTCCACTGGTTGTGTTCAGTTCTGTACAGTTACTTGTATACACACTCTGGCCACATTCTCTCAGCCCAGCCGGTTGCGAAATTCATGTTGGCAATGACAGAATTTTGCCGTGACCAGTTGATGCCCTGTTAATTTCGAAACCACTGAGGCAATAAAGTGTCCTGCTTTTTTCTTATGGTGCCTTTGTGTCCTTTAAAACAATGTAATCATAATTTTCCACATCTATTCAGATATCATCAGTTAAAATCATCAACCACTAACACTGTATCACACTTTACCCCATACCCCACTGACCGGCAGTGACATCGGGTCACTATTCTTATTTCGTACATTATAAAACGTGCGGCAAAAGCCATTACGTCACTATTAAATCGAGGTTTTCACGAAGAACTATGTCAGTGGAATTAGTTTACCTCACAATTCTTGAGTGGTGTGCACTCAACCTGTCGGAACATGCTACTAGCACTTTATTGATATATAAAATGCTGTTGTTGCCTCAGTGAATTTTGCACCCTCGTTTCAACTAAGGTACCTTCATGGCAGTAATGTACTTTAAAATAAGGTAAAAATAGAATAAAATTAGTTTGTAATGAAAATATTCTATGCTCAACTTGCTCATTTCAGTCATTTATAATTACTGTGTCTTTACAATGAATTGCATATAATCTAGAGGATGACAAAGTCATGAATGCATTTATTGCATGCTTCTTGGCATTATATTTTTTTCTCATTTAAGAATTAAGGGTTAAGGGTCCAGCACAAGGGCCTCTTAGTGCCAGCTAGGTGGAGTTTGGATTTGAACTTTCAACCTTCTGATCAGTAGCCCAACATGGCTTATCACTACCCATTCAGAATGAGTCACATCCCTTAGAGGAAACAATAACAAAAATCCTTTGGGGGAAAAAAAACTGTAACTCAAAAATATTTGTAACATGCTTAATGATTCTATTGCTAATTAGTTAGGCAATAGTCTATTATTGTTATGCCTGTGTAAAATTGGTGGTTGTGAAATTTTTTTTATGTTACAGGAGCACATTCCTAGTACATCTACAATGTCACTAGGCGAAGAATTTGAAATACAAGTTTGGCTCAAAGGAATGCGTAGCATGGGCATTGAACCTTATAACCTCGTTTAAATATGTTTAAAAAGAGTGTACAGATGAGGAGGTGAGAGAGCTGGAAAGACTTTAAAGGTGTAATGCCCTGCTGCATCAGTCCCTTTAAGTAGAGCAGGGTTAATTGCTACTGCCTCCACTATCCACAGGTAGTCTAATGTCATTTTGGATAAGATAGGAAACCATTAAGCATTTTAAAATGCAACATGTTAGTCATTAAAGTCATATGCTGACTGCTGTGTCTAATAAATATTTTTCCAGCTCAACTCTTGCTTCATTTTTTAAGTAATTATTAATTTACCGTCTGCCTCCTTTAGTTTTAAAATCATTAGGCATGTCTCCTATGGTGCTGTGTGCACTTCATTGCTTGAGACAGCAGCTGCTGCTGCAGGCTTTATTAAATTGTAAGTCAGGCTTTGCTAGTAATAAGGGATAATTTCTGGTAGGGCTTTTTTTTTTATTGCTTCAGATTTCAAGGGGACTGTGAGGGTCAGAAATTCCATCTATGTCTTCTCTATGGCAATGCTTTAACAGTTTTGTTTATTAACCTGACAGGAAATTGGATAACTTAATTATACTGTTTTGGTTCTGTGTTGTGATGAATGCCTGGATCATTCTAATTCTGTTTAAGATCCCTTGGTTGTTTTAACAGTTTACTTTCAAAATACTTATTAGCTATGCAGCCTCTTTTACACTGTCCAGTAAGAGAGAACCACATGATTAAGTCAGATTAGATGTTATTTGGGTGGTAGGAAATTGTCTGTTTGAAGCAGATTGCTTGGGCAGGAGTGAATAAAGCCACTCTTGCTCAACAAAAACAAGTGTTGATCAACAAATCTAGTTTGTGAGTGTGAAGGTGCTCTGGGTAACATACATGTCATCTCTGGTGCAGTTGATTTGCAGTGAGAGTACAGCATAATTTGGTCCCAATACAGAAAGGAAACCAAACAAAATATGCATGCGCTGTGAATTGCTGAATTGACCCACAGAATCAAGCTAAGGGATTTAAAGTTATGGTGTATTTTAGATATTTGAGCTATAAATCAAGAAACAATGCATACAGTTTACATAATTAAAATGATTCAATTTTATATATTTTTTGCAACATTTATAACCAAACTATTAAGACACATTTCCATCCCTACCCCTATGTTGCATAACATAGTGTGCAAGTCATACACACTATAATGTCCATGTCATTTCTGTGCAAAGAATTCCCATTCTAATAATAGCAACTGGCTAAAGTAATTGTATAGCAACACAGTGTTGTTTAGGATAGGTACTGAATGTCTGGTGATAATCTGGCAACTTGCTATGTAGGAAATAAAATAACTGTAAATGGTCATATCTTAATGAGCATGTTCTAAATTAAATTCAAACTATTTAAAAAATATTTAAACCAAAATGTTCAATCCTCTCTCTCCTTATAGCAATTCCCAAGATCCGACCGGAGGCCTTGCACCTGAGTGGTGTGGATGACATGAGCACCCAAGATGTGTTCAGCTACTTTCAAGAGTATCCTCCTGCACATATTGAGTGGATAGATGATGCTTCATGTAAGTTCAGTACCAAGTAGAATCAACATTGTCATTTTTACTGCTATTTTATATATATTGCTATAATGGTTCAGTATGTAGATGTTATGAATGCTGAAACATTATACAATATGAATTTCTAGGTAATGTAGTTTGGCTGGATGACATAACTCCCTCCAGAGCTTTGATTAACATGAGTCAGATGCCTGACAAAGAAGATGCTAATACTGCTGACACCAAAACCACTGATCTCCCAGTCCAAGAAGAGAGAGGTTAGTCTTATTAGTCTTCCAAACTTCTAGTCTTGTTTACAAGGTTATATCAAATACATTTTGGCTTATTTTACTTTTCCTCACTTTTGACTGAAAGTTGGATTTTCTTAGTTAATATGGTTTTTCTTCTGTTTTTTCAATAGTAAGGCGAAATCATGGTTCGGATGAGGAAGAGGAAGGGGAGGTTGATGATGACGATGTAGTGGTGAAGGCAGACAAAAGCAGTGACGACAGTGAAGGAAAAGCCAGTGATAGTGAAGAGGAAATAGAGAAAAAAACTACCCAAGGAAGTTCCCTGGTAAATATATTGCTCATTCAACTAAAGATTTTTGAGAAGGTCTGATCAGAATTTATGGTTGATGTTTTCTGTGGTCCACAGACAGACCAGCTATCTCAGGCAGAGCAAGAGTCTCTGCTCCGCAATGACTTTCGCCCTGCGACCAAATCCTTCAAAGGCAACAAGCTGTTCCTGCGTTTTGCCACACATGGTGAGGATTTGTCATATAGAAACACATCCTTCTCTAAACTTAGATTTAACATTACACACGAATGTGTATTGTGTAATAGTATGTGTATAATATAATGTGTACATGCATATTTAGTTTCTTTTCACTAATTTAAAACAAATGAATAGGCAACTGTATGTGTAAAATGTGTTACCTTAGTAGCATAGTTTATTACTAGAACAAAACTGCTTTCGGAGCGTTTGAGAGGACATGCAATAACATTTTGAATTTATCAGATGATAAAAAGGAGCTGGGTGCTGCAAGGAGAAGTCGGTACTATATGAAATATGGCAATCCAAACTATGGAGGCATGAAGGGCATCCTCAGTAATTCTTGGTAAGATAATTTTCTTTTGGGGAAATTGCCTCACTCAGTTACTTTTAATGTGTTTAGAATGAAATCCAAATGAATTGATGCTCAATTTTGCTTTGATGTTTTACCAGTTTTAACTTACTGTTACTTTTATGTATTTCTTTAGGAAACGTAGATATCATACACGAAGAATCCAGCGCGACGTTCTAAAGACCAAAAAGCCCTTAATAGGAGACAGCATGGGACACACTCCACCATACACACACCGACATTCAGGTACGAGTCATATTTACAAACGGGCTGAGACAGCTCTGATGGATTTCCTCGGCCTGACTCATAGATGAATTTGCTTATTCATTCAGTCTTGTCACTTTGTTAATCAATCCCACAACATAGATGAATCTTTTAGTTTGTCAACACCTCTTAACTGACCCTAGAGCATTTCTCTTTCTAATAACAGCTGATCTAGTGAATCTACCAGAGGAGCCCATAGAAGAGGAAGAGGAGGAGGAGGAGGATGGTGAGGAAGACATGGATGCTGATGACAGAGTCGTCGAGTATAGAGACAGGGAACGGGGGTCTCAACTCGGGGAAGGGGGCGTCCGTAGCCGTCTCGGGGGCTCTTTCTCTGAGTCCTCAGATTCAGATGAAATGGACTATGACCTAGAGCTCAAGATGATCTCAACACCTTCGCCTAAAAAGAGCATGAAGATGACCATGTATGCAGATGAGGTTGAAAATAACCTCAAGACCATCAGGTAAGCAAGGTTTAAAGAATAATCTCTTTTTAAGTGGCCTTTTAAAAAACAAATTTAATAGAACAAAAATCTCTAAACTTTTTTTCTTCTTTTCCTAGAAATTCCGTTCGGAGTGACACAGGCTCATCTAGTAGCAGCATACGGAGTCGTATTGGTAGTGGTGTGACCAAACCTACCCCAGAAAAGGTGACAGATGTCAGGCAGTTGCTGGAGGAGAAAAGACAGGGCCTTTCACAACAGGGGACACGCCCCCCTGTGGCCTCTACTGGAAAGACTGGTGAGACAATACTTGGATGATCATTTTTGAAAACACAATCAAAATCATTCTTATTCAGTGAACAAGAACCTATCTATAAAGAGAATACTTCTCTTCTGTAGATGTAAGACAGAGGTTGGGGAAGAGGCCACACTCTCCAGAAAGGCGCCGCTCTGTCTCCCCTGTTCCTCCAAGAAACACAGCTGCTCGAAGAGAACCTCTTACTGACGTTCACAGCAGACTCGGGACAACTAAACATGAACCACGGGTTCCCACCAAAGACAAAAAGTCTGGTAAGATGACAGTGCAACACGCATCCTGGTGGTCAGTGTACATGTTATACTTTTCTGATGAACGCTTTTTTTTTTTTTTTTGCCTTTTTCAAATTTTGTCAGGTGGTCTGTGGAGCCGCCTGGGGCCATCAAATAAAAACGTCCAAAGTGATAGCAAGCTTTCTGGCAGGCTAGGAAGCAACGTGCCATCCTCACGTGGGAGCCGGAAGAGAGACGAAGCGGACTCGGATGGAGTAGATGATTCCGAGGATGAGGATGAGGATTCACAGCTGCAGAAAATGTGGGGGGCGATGATCAAGCAGAAGGAGCAGCGGTCCAACAAAATGAAGAAAAGCCGACTGGACAACCTTCCATCACTGCAGATCGAGATCAGCCGAGACAGCAGCAACGGCTCTGACAGTGACTCTTGAGATGGAATAAGAGGCTGAAACTAGAAGGATAAGGAGGAGGAAAAGAGAGGAAATCAAATGCTTCTGACTTGTTAAAAAGATGCTTACAAGTAGATAGCTTTACTCTCTAGCCCTAGTCCATACATGGATCCTGCCAAAATCCTATCTTTCTTTCTCTTTTTCTCTAAACGCACCTAACAGACTTGACTCTGAAGGAGTCCCCTGCCAAAAGAGACAGAATACTAGAAACTTTTTTTTTTATCATCTTAAGAAGGATCAGTGTGGAAGAAATGCAGGTTGGGCCTGCCTTTAAAGGAGCAGTTAGTAATTTTTCTACAGTATCTTTTTAACTGATTTGTACAGGTCTAGAAATAAATTTTAAAGATTACAAGCTGCTCCTTTAAATGAGTGTGATTGGCTGTGGTATTTACAAGACCCATGTATGTTTTATGGCGATGCAGTTGAGAATAAGGTTACTATCTAAAACAAGCAAAACACTGCAATGTCTCTAGGAAGTATTTTTTATGAATATATTGTCAGTAGCAGCAAATATTGTTGCCATCTCACAGCTCCAAATCCCTAGGTATGTCCTGAGCTTGGGATACGGTGGGGTGTGTGTTTTTCCCCCAGTGTGTTTTCCTTTTCCTCCCCAAAACATGCCAGTCAGTGGATCAGTGCCGCAGGTGTGAATAAGATTGTACATGGTGCCCTGTAAAGGAGTGGATGCATACCTACTTTTTTTCCAGTGTTCCTGGGATAAGCTCTAGATTCACAACATCCTTGACCAGGATAAATGAATCTGGGTTTATGGCAAATGGCACTAGATGTATTATATTTTGTAGTTTGAAATTAGCTTGGGATATACCTATTATTTCACTGGTGGAAACCATAAAGACCAGGGCTTGAAACTAGCCTGGAGCACCAGAGTCCAGTAAACTTTGGTGGTTTTCCTGTTATTGTGCTAATTCATGAAATTTCCTACTGGCTGGATACTGACCCTCCACTACTACAGGATTCATGTCCATCCCTGATAGAGATGCATACACTAGGCACATTAACACCCATGTCGATTGGAGCTGTTTAGAACTAAAGGTTCACCACATTGTAGCCAATGAATAAGTTTTGCAAAAAATAAAACTGTGGTCTACATTCCATATTGTATGTGGTCAATCAGCTCAACAAGCAAGGAAAATGAATTGTATGTGCAAATAAACATCTTTTTACACAAATCTGTAAAATGTCCTGTGCACTTCTTTAACTCAAATTATATATATATATTTTTTTTATCATAAAAGATCATGTGGTTTATAATGAATGTGTATGTTTTTCATTTTGTTCATCAAGAGAAAGAATTTGTATAGAATTATTGTAATCATCAGACCTCCATGGCACTCATTCACTTTACCACTTATACCGTACGGTACGAATGGGAATCACCAGGGACCAGCCAATGATACTATGATACCTAGGTGGTGATTTAATCGGTATTGCGATTATATAACAATTTTATAAATATACTAATTCAATATTTATTTTGTTTTGATTCCAAACAGCAAATAAATTTAAATTAGCAAATAATCCATTGCAGGGCACATGCATGGACACTTAATAACTCACATATGCTATGGACAATTTGGAGATGTCGATTTGCCTAATCTGCATGTGTTGGAGTATGAGGAGAACATGTATAATCAAACCTGTGATCCTGGAGGTGCAAGGCCACCGTGCTAACCGGATCAAGGTCACAACTTAAAATTGCTAAAATATTTGAAATGTTATTTTCTATTTTAAGGATGTTTTTGGGTTGAGTACAGATTATTACCAAGAAGGACAACATGTAGCAGTGATGTGTCCAGTTGTACTTTCCTTCATAGTAACAGTTTACAGAGAAACCTTGCAGAAACTAATTAATGATCTGACTAATTGGCGATGTTATTCTTTGGGATGTTTACAGTGACATTTATGAAAGAGGTCATCAGTGTCATAACTCAGAGATTAAGCTTTCATTTAATGTAATTTTTGTAATCTCCCCATTTGGCCTATTGAGGTTAAGTGAGGGTAAAAGAGGAAGATGCACATTTGTTTTAGAAATTCCGTTTCACTCTTAGACTGAGGAGATTTGAAAGCTGTGACTTCTAACCTGATGTAAGTGCAAGTGATGATATTCTGTATATGCGGTAAAAAAAATTTTTTAAAAAAGATGACAATGCCTTCACATTCTACTACTTTGAGAGTCAATAAAGACTTCAATTGGTGAACGCTTATTAATGCTAATTCTGGTAGCATGTGGATGCAGTATGGTTGTGGCTTAAATAAATACCAGTCAGCAAAAATGTTTATTTGAGAATATACACTTATTGTGGGGTATGAGCTTTCCCAGAGAAGGACTTCGGGTTTCCT
>JAOVVB010000020.1:12885881-12914638 GCA_028570985.1 Heterobranchus longifilis | reverse complement strand
TATTTCTTATTTTATAATTTTTTTTTTAAATGATCTGCTACCGGAGATCATTTTATCAACTTGTAATATATTCATTTTGTGAGGATATTAACATGTGCTTTCTCAAGCACATTTTCAAAATTTTGATTTGAGGGAGCGCTGCCCCCTCTTGCCCCTGCGTAGAGCCGGCCTCGACTACATACCTTTTGTTATGTAACCAATTCAGTGCTGAGTGCACATGTTTCCCAATGGTGCAACCGAAACACCTTTTTAATGACGTTACATTATCATAAGTCGCACACGTTAAAAAGCACATCCGTCCATGTGCTCACAACATAGGCAATTGAGGCAGTGAAATGTGATTGTTTCTTTATAATCCTTCAGGTGGTGCACTCTAAACTATTCACACACTGGTTTCCTGTGTGGTAGGAGTGAATTATTTGCTATGCTTGTTTAGAAATAATAACTATAGTGGATGACAGAGATAAGTGCTGTTTGATAAAATTGTTAAATTTTTTAGTTTTGTTCAATTTTATGTTAATTCTTGTATTTGAAGTTAGTTTGTATTGTTTAAATCATGCTCCTGGTGTTTAAGTGAGAAACCTAATATAAGGAATGGGCTTCATTTTATTACTCATTTTCAGTTCAGGGGTAAAGCTGTTGAATAGGCTGAAGGTATGAAACTTCAGAGTTTGACAACTTTTTTTATTATTTTCAAGGATCAAGTTCTTAAAATTGTTACGAAATTCGAAAAAAAAGTGTAATATAAAATTGGGATACGTATAAAATCGGTATAACTTACAAAATCCCAATATTAATCGAATCAGCGCCTAGGTGTCGTGATATAGTATCGGGTGGTAGGTGTAGATGAAGTCCTGGTTTAATTAACTATTTCACACATGCTCCTTTGGGATTTTATTTCTAACCAGATGGATGAGTACATCTCAAACCACCTACTGTTTTTCGCCAAGCTTAGTGATGATGTGATCATTATAGTATCATCTAGATGTCTGTGAATTTCTATGTAAGTGCCTCCTTGCATTAGAAAAAAAAAACAGTTTGCCTGCTGCTTCTTTCCATATTCTTGTAGTATGTGAACTAGTAATGCACATCCACATATTTAGCACTTCCCTAATCACAAAATAGCTAAAACTTTGGTACTGGAAAATGAAAAATAAATAAATAAATTCAAACATTGATGCCTCTCAGGATGGTACAAATCTCCTACAAAAAGGAGCGAGGAATAAGAAAGTGTAATACCTGAAGATGACTTTGAAGAATGTTTTATGAGCTGAGTTTTCAATATGATTCCCTCCGAAAAATGCAAAATAATCATCTTCTGAAAAGTTCATGTGGACAATTCCATATGTTTAAAAAAAATCAGTTTTCGTGAACCATATGCCAAACATATTTTTGTTACTTGTTAACTGTTAATTGTTACTAGAGAAATTATAACATTTTAAAATGGGTTTACTAGTACAATTGTCAGAGAGAGCTGTAATTATCAGTAAACTAATAAGCACCACCTCACCTCCTGATCAACGTTTATATTGTACGTTTAAGCAGAGTTTTCAGAAAGTCAATGACAATTGTGAATTTTACTGTAATTTGTTGTAACTTCTGACTGTTACCGGACCACCAGACACTGTTCTCACCCCCAGGTTTCATTCTTTTTCTAGGTCAACAACTACCTTCCATCCATTAGCGCAGCCATTAACCTCACACCGCAGCGCTACATCTGGCGCTTCTGCATCGGCCTGCACTCGGGCTCGCGGTTCCTGACAGCAGCGACTTACTTCAATTTTTACAATCTGCGCTTCGCCAGGCAGATCATAGAGAAGCTTCTGAGCGCCTTCACTCTCCTCTGTGCTGTAACTGAGAACACCAGCCTGCTCCTGCTCACCTACGTCAGTTCTACTGAAAACTACAGTGAGTGCTGTTTGGATACATTTTCTACTCGCTCCCCTGCGGCTGTGAACAAAATTATTGATACAAGCGATTATTTATACAAAAAAAATTCATACTGACTTTACTAGGACAAGCAAAGAAATTAGAGAGGAGGCATGTCAAGTCTTGTCTAGAACTGCTTTTTTGAAATGAAATGAGCAGAACCTGGTTAGTTTTACTGCTCACTCACACACATGCTGCTGATTAATAGGTATAAATATTTTTCCCTTCTTTTTAAAATTATAGGATTTTTTTTAATGTGTAGTGAAACAGTTTTGTATACTTCTGTTGTCAATGTTTTATTGCAGATGTTCATAAATATGGTTTCATCACGTTCATTGTCAGCTCTGTGCTCCACATGATGAGCACTTGCAGGCTGTGGTACGTGATTATGAAGTACACCATTAGTACTGAGGTAATGTAACCCTTTTCCTTATTATATATTTTAGCTATCTTCACTTTTATTCTTGAAGACATTTTTTAAATTTAACCCCCTTTTTTGTGTTTAACCCCAATCACATCCATGTTAGCAGACAGACTTTATAAAAAGACCAAATACACTGCCTGACCCCCCAAAAAAGTTGCACAATAATATTTTGTTGGACCGCCTTTTGCGATAAGCTAGCTATTGACATGTTTGAATATGCCTGTGGCATCAGAGAAGGAAAAGTACATTGATGGGGAAAACCTGTTCATTTCATACATTCAGGTCATCACCAGTCCTCATTTTTTGGTCACATAACTTTGCTGAACCTTGACCTTACCAACTGAAGCAACCCCAGATCATAATACTCTTTAGGATGGGAGGATGCGCAGCCGTTTATTACCAATCCCTTGGTTCCCTTTGAATTGTGTGTGTGGAAATGCTCTTACTTTCACTATTAAACAAAGCTGTAAGTTTTACTGTAGTTTTTTTGACGATTTGATTTCACCAAACTTTTAAATGATCTCTGATCATGATCCTTGATAACATGTTTTTCGAACACATTTCTTTCCCCAATGCAGGCCAATAATTAGAGTAAATTTTTGCCATGACCGCAGGATGTGTCTTCCGACATGGTTGTTAAGAAATGAGAAGCTTCTCACTGCATCAGTTAAGGTTGAATGATTGAGATGAGAGGAAAAACTGTTTCAGTTATGAATCATGATTCTTTTATGTGGTGATTCACGTATTGCCACACTGACTCCCGATTATGATTTATGAATTTTTACATTTATAATAGGAATGAAACCAGTCGACTGGCCAGTGAGTAGAATTGTCTGGTATTCAGTTTGATTGCCTGTAATCAGCTGATCAGCCTCAAATATATAACCGATTCTGTACCGAGTTCTGAAGCTTCTCTGTGGCTCAACAGAAACATCTTTATGGCTTTACATTCTAAAAAAAAAATAAAAATGCATGCGTTATAAGCCTCCAATCTGCCTTTTTCTCCAAACTCAGTTTCAAACTTAGTTTCAAACCCACTCATTACACACACGTATACCAGTTTCAAAACGAGTGAGAATCCACACACGCCCATGCGTTCACAGACACTCAACCCACGTGCTCACTGTCAGGTTGAGTTTTGAGACTTTTGAGGCAATTGAGCACTGTTTTTTTTTATTTTTTTTTTATAATCCTACAGGTTGCACACACTGCAATATTTATACATTTTCATCCCGTGTGGTAGGAGTAAGTTGTTTAAGTTTGTTTAGAAATTATAATTAGGGCAGATGTCTAGTATATGAAGTTAGTTTGTATTGTTTAAATGCTGCGCATTTAAACAATACAAACTAACTTCACATACTAGACATCTTCCATAATTATAATTGTTTTTATAATTATTAATCCTTAGTTGCATAGATTTCTGGTTAAACATTTGGGTATGGGAAATTTTAAGTGGAAAATTAGACACGTACTCAGTTTTCATACAAATCTGATTTACATGTAAAAGACACAACTGATGCCATTTTACATGTTTGCAGTAATGTTTAGTACAGGAGTGTAGTCTGGAACACAAACCTGTTTAGTTTCACTTAAAACCATTTCAAAGATTTTGAATAAACATTTTTGAACCCCTTTATGAAGGTATTGCTGTTCCTGGTTTAAGGTGGCTTCGTTATACCGTCTCGAACAGTTTGTGCATTTTTGAACATTTGTTCATCATTTGGTTTCATTACACAAATTGCTTGTTATTTATTGTCCGCCTTATATACACAAACATGCAAGACATAAATAGACACCCATAGTTATGATGACTACTGTACTGTTTTCTTCTTTTTAAATAGCAAAGCATGCCATTGTCTAAGCATGCCTATTTGTTCAAATTCTAAAGAAATGGCTGATTTTTCAAAGAGGTCAGATGAGGGTGGACTATCCATGAGACACATAGCTAGGAATCCTTAAACTCCACTTTCTTCTGTTAACAGAATTAGATTTCAATTTAAAGAAAGAGCGAAAACTTCATGAGTCATGACCTGGTTGACCTGGGCCTTCTCAAAGGCGTTGCTCATGATGTTGGGAGATCTGTTGAGAACAAGATTCTTATTTTATGCCTAGACAAGTTCTTAATCCTGCTAATGATCAGTCGAACAAAGTATTATTACAGTGTTAATAACAAAATTTTACTGGGTAAAACATTTTATCATAAAACTATGGGCGTCTATTTACTTCTGGCATGTCTGTCTAGACTCTATTTGGCAAATTTCTATGTCACCAGCAGAGGGCACAGTTTACACATCCTGCTTCCTCCTCAGTCATTTGTGTACCACGATCAGTGCAAATGTATTGAATCTTTCTCATTATCTATATCTAATCTTTTGTGTTGTGTGTTGCTCAGCAACTGAGTAAACTGGATTAACAACTGTGTAAATATTCCAATTACTACACGGCATGTACTTAGCTTTTTTGCAGGCAAATCCACCAAATCTAAATAATATAGCTGATCTGTCATGTGTACAGAATTAAAAAACAGTTTTGGTATTAAAATAATTGTTCCAAATGATCATTTAGACTTCATAAAATATTTCTTTGATGGCCAACCATTTTGACTGGTGTCACATCTCGCTGCAATCACACGAGGTGCAACTGCAGCTGTGAACTGGGAGTGTATGTGTCGGAGACCGCAGTGCTTCTTATTTTAAGGCTGTGAAGGTGTGTAACTCGTAGGGGAAGTGGTTTAGATAGAGTGAAGCGTTTACAGAACCTCTTTCTAGATGATTGCACCACATCTAGTTGCGGAGGAGAAGTGGTGAAATATTTAACGTTTCATGAAACGTTCAACCTTCTCTTTCTCTCCATTTTTCTCCTCTTGGTCTCTGTCTCTGAAAACAGGAGATGACATCATACCGCTTCAAGTCCCGCCTCTTCCTCTTAAACATTGTCTTGACGTTGGCTGCTGGTTACTTCTTCAGGCGCCACAACAAGTATTGTGAACCAGGAAGTGAGTTCAATATCTTAGCCCCTGTCTTCTAAGTGTCACTTTTGTGAAGTTTGTCTGTAAAGACCCAGTGAGAGCCCATATAAGGAGAGAAGCTCAGCTGCAAGTCTTTGACACCTCATAAGTCCAATTGTCGCTGAAGGAACAAGAAAGTATTGTGCTCTGCTAAGGTCCAAGCTAAATTTTAAAACTCTAGTACAAATTAGGTAAATGGTAATGGATACAAACTTCTTTGTTTAAAAAAGTCGAAATAAGGAAATAACATGACTGAATGGGAACAACAGTTACCTCTTAATATTTAACTATTTGTGAATAATTCATGTTTGGACACACTACAGTATAAGATAATTTCAAGTGTTTTTTGTTTTGTAGACAAGTTTCACATTTCCACTTTTGCCACTCCCTCAACAAGACAAGACACATCCATTTCTTAATCAACATTAGGAGAGTAAACATGCAAGCAGTCAATCAAGCAGACCAGAGAGTATGTAAAATGAAAAATCTATAAAAATCTGAAAACCTAGCCTCTCGTGTCAGATTTGCAGCCATCAGCGAAATAATTTACAGAAACACAAGTGGGTAAACAGCAACTGGAGCATCTGGTACTAAAGCAATAATAGTTCACATTCAGAAAAATTGCTGAATTCTATAGTCGCAGAATTTTGTAAGTGCTTTGTTGACTCCAAATCAAACACCATGTTCCTTTGAACAGAATATAACATCATGTGGAATTTATGTTAAAGAAATAGTTTGGTTAAAAAAAGACATCATCACAATATCACCCAACAAGCAGTGGCGGCTGGTGCAAACTTTTTTTGGGGGGTGGCGCAAACCAAATTAAAATTAAACTTTTAATAATCGCCTGTAAATAGCCATAAAAAGTGCTGGAAAAGCACAGAGTGTAAGCTCAGTCGCAATCACTTGACTGCTGCTTAAGTAAAAGATCAGGTCAATCTGGTCCAAGCTCTTTAACTTTTTTCTTTCTTCGTCCAGTCGCCTTGCGAAGGGGTATTTTAGCAAAGAAATTACAGAATTTTCTCTCATATTTAGCTGGCCTCTACATCAATCACTATTCAATACCTTAACTAACAATCTGCTGACCGTTAATAAGACTCGTTGAGAATGGTCCAGTCACATGAGCCCAAATATTTAAAAACAATATTGATTCGCTAAGAACAAAAGTGGGAGGGTTCAGGGCGCACAGTGCTGCGCCCAAGGGTGATTAAAAAAAAATCCAATTAGAGCTCAGCCGCAAATCACATGCTTTTCAAATATTTATGTGCCTACATAGACACCCGTTTATCCGGCGCCTCGCGTACACGAACACGAACGTAATACAGTTTAGATTTTTTTTTAATTGTAAATAAATTATATTAAGAAATACAGCGGAATATTGTGACTAAATTACTTTATTATGTTAAATAATTACATGTTAAAGTAGCATTCTTCTCTGCCTAACTTTAAGGGGTGGCACCCCAGCGCCCCTTATTGACCGGCCGCCACTGCCAACAAGCCAGGATTTTTGTCTGGTTGACATTGACTTCTACTTTTTGTTATGGAAGAGTAAAGAAATAAGGGATATTTCAACCAGAATTGTCCACAAATAGTTTAGTTCTGTATCTAACCAGCACTGTTTATCCAAGTCAGAATTTCTTTGCTAAAGTCAAATCCCAAGAAAAGCAAGATATTGATTGTGCTTTCTCTGTAGCGTAAGGCTGTTAGAGCATCAGATCAGCATTCAGCACTTTGTCATAAACAGGGTAAAATCATGACGTATTATGCTATTGTAAGGAAAAACATCATCATCAACGCCGAGATGAGTCACTGTTACCACCAAGGAACTGATTGTTTTTCTCGAAAAACAGCCTGTCCCACAGTGTTTTATTCAAATTCCAACAGTAAAGATATTAACTACTCATATCCATTTCCTCTTTGTTGTGAAAGGTTTGTGAACTCAATTATTCTCTTATTACTTTCCACAAAGCATTTTCCCCTTTTTGTTAATAAGGCTTATAAATAACAATGGGTGTTCAAGTCAAACCGGGACTACGCAGAATAACAGAACACAGTTATGAAGGTAAAAACGCCCTTTATATATTTATTTATTTATTTATTTATTTAATCCCATGTTACACTAATGCACTTATCCCAGAGTTTCACTAGTGCATGCATCCCTTCAAAGGTAAATTGATTTCTCAGTACACCTTAGCCATGATCGTCTGCTTCACGTTTGAAACTCTGGCCTCCCAGGAACTCCTATAATGCCCCAAACATGTTGAAAGCATGTGAAGTGAGGTCAGGTCTGTATGGGGATGTGGCAGTAACTCTCAGCTGAGTTCTGGAATGCGCAAGTGGTGTGCCATTAAAGGATTTCCTGGGAGGCCAGTGTTTCAGGCAGTCCATGGCTCTGGTTAACTGAGAACCTTTTACCTTGATGGTAATCAAGCACTAATCAAATGCTGAGATTAGAATTAGTATAGCAGGGGATTATATAGAGAAATTGAGGTCATTTTCACTCTCATAATTGTTGTATTTCTGCGCAATCAAAAGTCCCGGTTTAACTGGAACACCCCTTGTGAGAAACCAGAAAGAGCAAACTGAAGCCCTTTTAGAACATTTGCTGTCTTACTAATCAAAGCATAAATATTACATAAATGTCTCATAAACACCTTCTGACCAATCATACTGAAGTTTTTATCAGGGCTATGGAAGTGTCACATGTTAACAGAAGCTGTGGTTTCTTTTTTTTTCTTTCCTAGTTTACACATGCTTTGCTTTGTTTGAGTATCTGGTAGTAGTGTCCAACATGGCCTTCCATATGACAGCATACTGGGACTTCGGAAGTAAAGCGGTGATGGTGGCAGTGCCAATGGAGAGCAAACACTTCTGATTGTTAAAGAACCAACACATTAACATGGAACCAACTGGGCTTCTTAATTGATAGAACATTATTTTTGTGCTGAAGTAAGTGTATATGCGTGTGTGTGTGAGAGAATGTGCCATTTTTAAAATGTTTTTACGAATGTGTGTGAGTGACTTACCCAAACACAAAACATTTTCTTCTTTTTTCTTCTTTCAAACGATACTGTATCTGTGATTTGTGTTTACAAATTATTTGTGATCATTTTGCACAAATTTCTATTTAAAAGTAAAAGAGTGACTGACTAAAACAATACATTTGATCATTTTAAATATTATATTAGTAGTAGTAATAATAATACCCCAAATTATCTGTTATTCATCTTTAGTCAGCAGAGTTAAAAGTCAACACATTTTGTAATACATTTTATATGCTGAAATGCATCTCAGGTCTGATTTAATGACGTGTTAAGGACGCTGTCTAATTCTTATGTCATGAGCAAGAGATTTTACTGACTACATCATCAGTACGCTTGAGTACCAAAGTCAGTTTTATGAACACTTATTACTATTAGTAATGTTTGAGGGAACAGTTCAGCCAAAAATAAAATGATTGACTTTTTGATGATGAGTTTTTTTTTTTTTTTTTTTTTTTTGTATCGTAAGTTATTTAGGCATGCGATTTCCACAATGCAAACTTGATAGCTATGAGCATCCGTTACATCTTTATGCTGTTAAACTTGGAGCTCCAGTGCAAAATTTAAGATACATACAGTACTGTGCAAATGTCTTGAACCACCCCTGATCACATTTTGCATGTAAAGAGCCAGACTTTCTTGTATTTTAAATGTAGTCTTGAGCAAGACTTCTTGAATTACTTTTTTGCCTTTCATTTATTTTATTGCTTTTGACTCTGTCGGGTTTCAGTCTAGTCCCTGTAGCTGACCAGTTTTAAAGGATTTTTTTAAAACCCATATAGTGACCTATTCAAGCAAAAAAATACATACATCATGAACCAGTGAGAAACAGATGCAGATGATGACAGATGATCAGGCCGGTGATTAGTATACTGGTGATGCTGAATGTTGAGTGGTTGGAACAGACAAGAGGGAAATAGAGGTTGCTGCTGAGGTTGTTACATAAACAACCAGTTATTAGGCACTTTTCAGCCTGTCACAGTATAACGTTTCTTATTTCTTTAATTTATGCTAAATCATTTCAGTTAATAGGAAGAAATAAATGTGGCTCAAGACTTTTGAACAGTATTGTTTTTCTAACATTAAACATGATGTTCTTCAAGTAGTGATCGAGAAAACAACTGTATGATTCTAGCTAGAACCTGTGAGACAATTGAAAACTATTTAAAGGGTCTACATTTAACATAAAGACTCATGTGCAGTGTTTGTACATGTTTACGTCTGGATGTGAAGCAGTTTTAATTAACTGCCAAACTTTAAAGTTAATTTAAGAAAGACTTTGCTTTTCTAAAGGGAGTTTTCCTTACCAGTGTTTGTATTCAGTATTGTAAATGAGAGAAATTAAACGAGCATATTCCACTTTCTGTCTTTGCACTTAAGTTTTTGTCTTTAGAAAGCATCATTCAGCGTAATCTAACACTGATAAATATGGACATTTTCATAACCACACTATGAATTGCTTTTTAAGTGTCCAGAGTAAAACGATTTGGAATGCTCACATGGTAGATTTAATATCTCCTCCAGGTGTGCACTCTTTTTCCCCACCCTTTTAAATTGATCAGTATCAAAACAGTGTACACTGTAAATTTTAGAGTGGTTAGGGAATTTCTGGTTAAACTCTAATAATACATTCTGATGTAATGTATTACATATTGTGGTTAAAATATATTTAGGTAGTTAATTTTTATGTGGTTTATCTCATTGACTTGATTTCATGGTTGTTGGTGACAGATGGACTGGCTGGTTTGAATATTTCAGGACCTGCTGATCTCCTGGGATTCTCACACAGGGTGTGAATGGTTTGAGAAACACCTAATAAACAGTGGTTCTGCGGAGAGGATTTCAGTGGGGAATAACAACCCTGTATGACCTCAATGAACAGAAAATCATGTCAGGATGCACAAAATACCCAAATCTAAGCAGCAAAAGAAAATTATCTATTTGTAGTCTATTTCACTGCTGGTGGTTTATTGCATGAATCCCGTTGTCACAAATAAGCCGATGTAAGAGAGCATGTAAACAAATCATCAGAGCTGCTTGGACAAAGCCTGGCCTGTTATCACCTGAAAAACAAATGGAAGTACGGAGATCTCATTTCACTATCAAATAATCATGGACAGACAGCGGAGAGCTGTAGTACCAGAGAAAGAAATTTATATCTCACCAAGGGCCTTCTGATATATAAAGTGATATCAGAAACAGTATGTATGTTTAGTTTCGATGTCAAAACCCGATAGACATTGAGAGTGAAAGCATGCAAGAAAACGAAATGCAGATGTACGTACATTATGAAGATGATCTGTGTCACTCTCTTAAACTTTGTGTCAGTAACACAGATAGGGAAATGACTGAGTCGCCTCTCTATTTAAATATGCCGTAGCAGTGCTACTTCCTTTTCTCAGTCTGCACATTCATCTCGGACAGAAAGCTGTCACTGCCTGACTCAGTGGGTAAAATGTGGTTTTGAAGTCACGTGTGAACAAACAGATGAATTGCATCTGTAGTTGATTCTTTCATGTACAGTACAGCTACCCTTGACCAAGTGAGAGAACAGTAAGCTAGGAAATGGGCAACTTCAAAGGTTTAGTTATAAGCACAAAAACATTCCAAATAACATTGTACAGTTATGTCTATTGTTGTGGAGGATCCAGAAGCAGTTAGTTCCTGTTACAACTTGTTATATGCATGCTATATATTTTTTTTAACCAGGCTTTTTTTCTTTTAACACTTCTCTCTTGAGCTTAATAAAAACCCGAAAGGTTTCTTCTGTCATGTTCTATAAAATCTAATCTAAAAACATAACAGCAACAGCATTATCTTAAGTGTCACAAACCACTGACACTGTAGAATAAAAAAGTGCAACCTCGTATCATGCATTCTGACATGCAGAATTTTCTTTTGGTTTCAGTCCTTTTTCAACCACGCTGTTTCAGTGTCTGTAGCTTTAAATGAACTGCCTCAAACACCCCTTTGATAAGGGGGGCGGGTTTGAGGGGAGAATCAATTAGAGCCTTTGGTCAGTCACTAATGCAACAATAATGATGTTTCATGTATAACAACGCAGTGGCTTTTGTACATTGGGCGTTTATGTCAAACTGGGACTTTTAATTGTGCACAAAAACAGAACTGTTATAAAAGATAAGATTTCTCTATATAATCACCTGCTACACTAATGCATTTATCCCAGCATTTCACTAGTGGATCGGGTTGAACTTTCTTAGAGCGAGGTCAGCACTGTTGGCCGACGGGGATGTGGCAATAACTTCCAGCCAGGTTTCTGTAATGTGCAAGAGGTAGAAATGTGAAAGATCAGGCATTCTACTCACTGAACGTTCAAAGGAACGACTGCAGTGGGCTTGATTGTTTGCACCAACATAACTGTTTTACTGCAACTAAGAGTCTCATCACTATAATCTGCTTGAAGTCTTCTGTAAATGTCAATCGGTTTTACACCTTCATTCAAAAGACATTTCACCACCATCTTAGTTTGACTTGAATACCCTTTGTACATTTTATTCATTTTTCTGATGTAATATTTAAAGTTCAACTGAGTCATACATTTCTTGATTGATGGTGTACCAGAAACAAAAAAATCCGTTTGAACCTGTGATTTCAGAAGTTCCTTCATTAAATCATTTTGTCTTTTTGTTTGAATGTTCTTTAATAAACAGTCGAAAACTTAAATACAGACAAATGTAATTATTTCTTCTTTTTTTTATTATTGTTATAATGTAATCCAGATATTTAATTTATAATCATTTTACTTATTTTTTTGGCATTCAAACACTCTCACATCAATCATGGTGATGCTAGCCCCCACCGTGGGTGCCTGTGGGTGGAAGGAGCACTATCCTCCAAGTGTGTTACGCCATCCCTACGGTGCATGAGCAAGCAGTTCAAAAGCATGTGGTTTGGCATCACATATGTCTCAGAGAGAACAAGTAGATTTGTTTGCTTTCTAAGATATATGTCTCATTTATTTACCAATTAATTAACACTATTAAGAACACGTGACATGGAAGCTGTGTTTATTTGCATAAAAACATATTTTTAACAAATACATCATCAGGAATAAAGGAAAATAAATTACAAACTGTTAAACCTTTTACATACAGTATTGTATATAGGTGGATTTAAAGCTGTGAAAAGACACTGCTGAGACTGTGCCTTAGTATTATTTGGTGTAATAAGGTGTCAAAAAGATAGAGGCAGATGCAGGGGGATATGTTGAAGAGCAAACAGTGTCTGGGTGAGGGAGTGTGCGGAAATAGAACCCCTTCCTTGGCTCTACTGTTTCCAGGAAGAAGATTACTTCCCATGGATTAGTGCTTGCCGTGCTCAGAATGAGAGGAACGGCTGTTCTTGTTTATCCGTGACAACGACACTGAGTTCTGGCCTGTGTCTATGTGCTGAATTTCACTTTACTGAAGCACTTATGAAATTTGCGGCCACCTCGTGCCACACACAGACCTAGTTCAAGTTTAGAACCGACTGTTTTAATGCATTCTATTTTTCTTTGCAAGCAGATTCTTCAGTTTCTATCTTCCAGTTGAATGTTTTTCCCCCCATTTTGCACAAAAAATTTTATTTTAGACAAAATGCAGCTATAAATATATCTATGATCATAAATTTGTCTTAATATTGAATTCAGCTCTTTTTGACACGTCCCCGTCCCTCCTTCCCCCTTCCCTGTCCTCCTCCCCTGAATAACAGTGTACCTTGATTAACATCACAATGGCATATAAAAGAGAGGGGGAAAAAGATCAAAGAAAAAAATAAAATCTCAGATACATTATTAAGTGAATGCATTTTAAAATCATGAGCAGGACTGTGGTGCATTCAGCTTGCGGAGGCGAAACTCAGAGCTTGACACGCTTTGAACTGTGAACCTCAAGCACTCATCCTGATGTGTATTCAGCTTTTAATTTAAAATAAAAATAAAATCACAGACTCTTGAAGGCATCTGTGTCAGAATTTAGGCCCTGCTTGGACATTCAGGCTAGAAGCATTGGTAATGAACGTACACAAAATGTTCAACAGTCCATGTCTGTCACTTGATGTGCTGTAATGCTAAGTGATTGCTTTCTAAGGGACTGTCAGTAACCTGATATGTGTTCTAGCTCCAAGGCTAGCTGATTGGCTTATACATCCCCAGGGACTCATGGGAACATAGAGCCTTCTGGTTGACTCCTAACATGCTTAAGTTACAAGGTTTCTGTTCTAGTGGCGATTTCACGACTGACAAACTGCACAACACAAACAAGCACTGGTAAATAATAATCTGGTCAAATTTACTGCATGTTTTCTACTGGTAAGTAAAAAAACTACTATGTTTTAAAAAAATAATAATTAAAATGTAAATCTGAGCACATGAACATGTTAGGTAAGAAGTTATGTATTTAATATAACTAAGATGTACAGAACAAATTTGCAAGCTGATTCAAGTTCAGTCATCAAGTGCTGAAAGTTTTTCTAATTCGAGCTGCTTTTCACCAAAGCCCCACCCTGTCCTGCTGGGAAACAGTAAATGAGAATGGAGTGTGAAGTCTACTGGAGCCTTTGCTTCCTGAATCAACTGCCAAGATGCTTGTTTCCCCCCAATCAAATCGAAGTAATGGGGAAGTAGTGTGGTCAATGCATAACTGAGGTTTCCCTGCACTGCAATGCCTGCAGCTGCTGATGCACACACACCAGCACAAGAAGCCAAATGACTTCTTGTGCTTTTATAAGCCTTAATCTTGCAATTTCACAAGCACCTTCAGACATTTATAGCTAAAGCCCTGATTGCACAAAAGCGTTAAGTGCATAATTATTTATAGTACTTTCAATGATACATTAATCACTGACCTAATAGCGTGCTAAGAAATGTAATGACTTCAGTATTAAATGTCTATTTCACTGCAAAATGTAATTATACCACACTGATGTTGCATACTCAATTCTAATTGGGTAAAAGATTCATTCTGTTTAATAATGTTTATATTAATTCTCTTACCTTCTCTTATATTAACTTGCACAGGGACTTGCATGGCGCATGATCTATATAAAAGGATTTTTTTTTACTTATAGATAGATTATTATACTTATTTAGTATTACTGAAAGAAATCTCCAGTGTCAGCTTTTAATAACAGTCAAAGTTAAAGCTTTAATGTTGCTGCTTCCGGTTTCTTGCTAAAATGACATTTTTGTCTTGTTCACTTAAGTAAGAATGACATGTTTCACTTCAATTAAAAATTTTTTTATAATAAATGTTGCGGTTCAAAAGGAATAAAACATTTTACGGTGTACTATTATAGGAAAACAATTAACCCGTCATTATTTATTATTTATTTATTGCATTGTTGCATTATTATTAATATTAATATTATTTAATATACAGAATTGTTGCCATAGTGTATAGTGGATTTAATGATTCTTGTTTATTTATGTATTCTTTGTCTTCCTTTTGTTTTTTTTACAATCTGGTATGCAGAAATATTTAACAAATATTATATCTTCACTGTATTATATCTTTACAGTAATCACTGGTATGATAATTCATCTTCTGGCAAAATTTCACGGGTGTGACACGCCTAGGTGAAACAGACTTTCATGGCTACGTTTGTGATGAAGGGAAAAGTGTTGTGAAGGCGTAAACCTTTTATGAGGTCAAAAAATCTACAATCATGTATTCTCCACGCTCAAAAAAAAAAAAAAAAACTTTAAATTTCCTTGACTGATGTGCTCGTTCCCTGTCTGTTAGTCCAGGTGTACAGTATTCACTACAATTTTCACAGCCTGTAAATAACAAGCATCAGCCAACTCACTTCTGACTCCTCCTGCAATCTGTTTCCAAAAGACTAATTCTCTGTATACACTTATCATAATATTAAAATCTAATTCTCTGCATATTTCTCAGGTTTTCTTTTTCAGAGGAGCACGCAGCCTCTTTTAGGCGCAGCGGGCTGAGGGTTGAGGAAAGCGCGAACAGCGTCGGCGAACACGTCCTTGATGCCATCCTGGCTGAGCGCCGAGCATTCCATGTACTTGACCGCATGGATTTGGCGGGCGAGCGCTTGGCCCTGATGCACCGTTATGGGCGCCTGGTTCTGATCTTTCAGCTTCTTCTGCACCTCAGGGTCGTTGCGCAGGTCGCTCTTGGTGCCCACAAGAAGAATAGGCACGCTAGGGCAGTGGTGCGTCACCTCGGGATGCCACTTGTGCTTGACGTTTTCGTAGGATGGCGGGCTGGAGATGGAGAAACAGATGACGAACACGTTGGTCTGGGGGTAGGATAGTGTGCGCAGGCGGTCGTATTCCTCCTGTCCCGCCGTGTCCCATAGGTTGAGGCTGATGGTCCGGCCGTCCACGCTCACTTGAGAGCTGTAGTTGTCGAACACGGTCGGGATGTACTCTTTGGGAAAGGCGCCAGTGGTGTAAGAGATGAGCAGGCAGGTTTTCCCCACCGCACCATCTCCCACAACCACACACTTGATGCTCTGCATGCTGGAGGGATGGAGCACTCAGATCTAACGAATCTACTTCAGCAATCTCCTGTGAGAAAGAAACACATAGCATGTAAACTAGAGCATTCCACCATGAACAAGTAGAAAGAGAAATGGGGAAATGGTTAAAAGGTGTCTACTGATGGGAAGTAACCTAATCTCATGTATAGCAAATGTACTGTATGTGTATGAGATCATTGCAATATGTTTCAATAATGAGAACCTAAAGCCTGTGAACTCACATACAACGGAAGGTTCATGGCGCTGGTGATCTCGGTCTATAAACCTCTACTTGGCTAAATATCGCAAACTCAAAACTACAAAAAGGCTGGAACAGACTAAGGTGATAAAGTTGTTCATATCCATGTGCACGTTCACTACTTGGACAAAGTATGTCCACAATTTCTTAATCTTTGGAAAACGTAGTTGTCTAAAGAACTTAAAATATGATTTGCATTAATGTTATTTTTATTATTATTTATCAAAGAACATTGTATTTTGATCCATTTATAGTTACATTATCTATCACTTTTTCACTTAAAGCTATAAACAGTCACCAATCTTTCTTTTTCTGCTTCTTTGAAGTTAAAAAAACAAAAAAAAATTTGCTTGTAGGTTTGAAGACTTTCCTGAGGACTTTCCTATGTTACCCATGCATCCATTGTCTATTGCTCTTATCCTGTGTAGGGTCACAGGAGGCCTGGAGCCAAACCCCACAGAGCTCTTCAGCTAACCACTGAGCCACCGTGCCATGCCACCCTTCCCCATTCCCTTTATCTGTGACAAAGCACTGACTCAGGAGACTCTTTTCAAAAAATGCTACCTAAGCCTCTCCTGTCACCTGTGTATGTTGGTGGGACAGAAATGCTAACGCATCAAAGGGAATGTATTTCTATAAGCATTAGATTTGCCTGGCAATCAGAACTATTGTCAGTGCTGCTGTTATAGAAAAGTAATCAACACCTTTCAAGCGTTTGAGAATTTAGGAGCATTGTGTGATGCTTCCTGGTTATGTATCAGGGAAAAGCTTGAGTTCCAAAACATGTCCGCTACAGGGACTAATCATTTATCAGTGATAGATCTGACAAGCTCAACTCTTCTGGGTTTTATCTATCTAATGATTTCTAACGGCATTTTTTCCCCCTACAACTTCTGTGTAATTTCTTTCACCTTCTTTTCTTCCGGTCAAACCGCTACGTATGCTTTGAAGAATCCATGATCATTTGGAGTTAGAAAGACTTGAAAGTTGACACGAACCCTCGAGAGGTAAGAACAAAATCCCTCAGTCTTTCTCACTGTTGTTGTTTTTTTTTTATTTATTCATTTTTTTATTATTCTTTCATCCAGCAGATAATTTACCACAGGATAATGAAGCAAGAGCGTCTCTGCCCAATCTCCAGGGAAGGGGGGGAAGAGAGCGATTTAGAGTCCAACCCTCTCTGCTTTAAGGCGTTAGCTGGTGATGTTAGTAAGCCGAGAACTTAGCGCAACAACACTGAGGTGGAACCCCCCCTTCCTGTGTCCCGCTGTCTGTCTCCCTCTGGTCTCAGACAACTGCCTGGCTTCTAAGAGTGATAATGTAAGACAAGGAGAAGCGAGGATTCCAAAAAAAAAAATTGGGAGTAAATCCAAATTACTAATGTAACCCATAAAAGTTACAACTTCCCACATTAGTTTTAGTAGCTTCACAACGTTGATTAAAAAAATGGGTGTGAGCAAATTAGGGCCTGTTTTAAGCTGACCATCTTGCTTTGATTAGCAACAGGAAATTTTACTGATGGTGTCAGAATTGAGACAATGTACGCGTCGAGAATTTGCTGCAACACTGCTCGTTAGCGAGATTTCTAAATGAGAGAGAGGCGAGAAATGAAGAACAAATGTAACAGCTCGAAACAGCTGCTAAACTACAACAAAAACAAAGGTCAAAACTTGATTGTCACAATTCAGTCTGTGTTCAGGATGTTTTTACCTTGGATCTGTGTTCTGGATGTTTTAAACTCTGCGTTAGTTCTGGATGTATTAAACCAACGCTATGTGCTGACACTTTTTGCTCAAAAAGAAAAAAAAGAGAACTAAATCAGGCTGAGATTATTTGCGAAAAGAAATAAAAAAGTGGAAGTATCTAGTTAAAAACGCAAAACGCTCTCAGTTCTTCACAAAAAAACCTATTTGCTGAGTTTGCATGGTTTCCACGGTTTATGGAAAATATTGCCTTCTTTCAGCTGATATGTTTTTTACAACTTGGATGGAGTTAGTGTTTGTCTGGGCTTATTACTGTAAAAATAATTATAATACAAAAATACTTATTTCCGTACAATACATAGCACAAATACTGATGTATCAGTCATAATACTGATTACATGGCTAATAAACTGCAGTGACAACAGCAGCTAATTATGTGCATGTTCTTTGGTTTAGCTTCTAACTATAAAGTGTGCAAATAGTTTTAAATAGTTTTCGCACATTTATCACGTCACTGAGGTCTGCTTAGAGTTATTCTGCCTTTTTTGTATTTTCTGGTCTTTCAAGGTTAAGCCAGGGTATACCATAAGCGGAAGGATTAATAAGGAACTCTCACTTAGAATCAGCAGCTGGGTGTCGCATCGCAGACTGCTGAGCAAAGAACCTCTTAAAAAAAAAAATTTTTTAAGTCTGATTTACAGTCCAATAAGGCACAGCCGGTCAAATTGCAGCTGAAAGTGTTGCAGGTGGTGGGAAAGAGAAGACTATTGTATTGTTAAACATATTTGCATAATTGCTGTGCTCTGGATCAGGGAAGTAAATGTGCACAGATGAATGGACTATACAAAAGTATGATACAGATATGGACACGCGCACACACACACCTCATATAGGATGAGGATGTTTGTCTACGCACAGTTCCACTTTTCCTAAAGCAAAAGCCACAATCTTTATGTCTGTCTCTTTCTCTATTCTTACATCATTTTTTTCACATTAGATCCAAAACCTGCAAATCTGCTGAGCCGATGGGAAAATTGTAGGCACGATTAGAGGTACATGAAAATCTTAACCTTAAGTTGCATCAATCTATCTATCTGTCTATCGATCTAAAGGTACCAAAAGCGTACTTCTCCTTTCCCTTCACAAGTAACATAATAACACATAATAAAATACAAACCATTACAAACTATTTGAAAGGCCACTGTTGTATATTTTCTGTAAAAAAAGATGTATAATTCACAGGATCACATGTACAGCAAAGAAAGGGACAGTTTGGGACCTTTATTTCTCAGAGTGTACCTGACTAAATTTGGTCGCTGATTTAATTAAATTAGTGGACTAAAAAAAGTTGGTCTGTGATATGATTGGAACTCTTTGGTTCCAAGTCATTCATTGGGTACAGGGATTTTTCTGCATTATTATTATTATTGTTTTGAAAAATTCATCAAATAGTTTTGTCAGAACTAAGGGTACCGAAAAGGGTACCATTTTTTGCTGGTTATCTTTTGATCCTTTGATACAGTATGTAGATTTTACCTGCATAATAAGAAAAGTGCATAGTAGGACTGTAATACTTTGTTTTCTTTCTTTGTTTTAAGTGAGGTTTTAAACATATACATTACATGCGTCTAGAGCTAAGAAGGTACAAAAGGTCCATGATAGAGAGTACCCTTTTTAGAAATAAGGAACCAAAATGCACCATCATTAATACAATTAGTGTAGCGTATCATTTACCTGGGAAGGTGCGTGTGGTTTAGCTTTTACAGTAAAGGATTTAAAAGTAGATCAATGTTAGTTTATTTGCATGAAATACATATTTAAGTAGCACATTTAATGTCCTCTTGATTGTTGCACTCCAGAGACACGGGATTGCAGTACACTGTACTACTACCCTTTTCATTAGTGCATGGGAGTGGCACCTGGTTCTCTACAGACTCTGAACCTCAACGATTTTGACTCGAGACTGAAAGATCAAACGATCAACGAAGAAAAGTGAAGAATTCAAGTCTATATGGAGCACTATAGGTTTGCGCGCGCGCCTGTATTCTTGCTCCAGATGTCAACGCCCGGAGTTCGAAAAAGAAAGAAAGAAAAAAAAAAAACAAGTCCAGATGTTACAGACAAGCTGTCTACAGGACAATGAAAACATTGACACGCAACAGTGATGTGTAAATAAAGGCGTCTTACCGAACATACTCCGCTTTAAGCTCGTTAATCCCAGCGCGAGCAGCGGGTCCGTCTGCAAGCACGCGCACTCCACAGCTACTTATTGAAGTATGTAGGAAGTGAGCGCGCGCCGAACAGAGGAAGTATGATGGCTTAACGGCGTGTTTGAGGAAGTTTGCTGAAGTGAGGCCATGAAAATGTGCATGTGGGTGTAGTAAATGTAAGCTTCTGCACAGGGAATTCCCGCAGTGCGCAGTCTGAGCCTACTCTCATTAGATTTTTTTTTCTTTCTTTTTAATTAAGTTACTGAAGGGTATTCTCAGATTTCACTCCTACTCAGAAAGTTTTTTTTTTCCAGTCATACAACATAAATTCCAGTTTTGCGCTTCTACATTAAAAAAAAAAAAAAGATCTTAAAGGTACAGACAAACAAGCAAACCCCAAATGCATGGGCACTGCTTTAATTATATGAAAGTAGTGATTGCCTGGGTCATGGGGGTTAATACTAAAGTGATTAAAGATTTTAATTTTAATCATCCACTGTAATATCGACACAGATATGTCTTAGCTAAGACATCTAAGGATGTCTCAGACAGCCCTAAAATATGTTGTGATGTCACAAACAAATTTGCATATTCATTTTGTTGTCATGATCATAATGAAATGAGGAGTCACTGATGCGTAGAAGGAAGCGTTTAATGTTGTTTTTGAGGAAGACCGGACTGGAAAGTCCACTTTAAAGGACAGGGAAGCTGAAGAGAGAGTGCAATCTTTAGGTAGCGATGATCCAACTTACAAAACTCCAACTAGATGTTGAGTGGTACTGAAACGTATCAAGAAGAAAGAGTGTGTGGAAGTAGCGGATAAAGCAGCTGAAATGTTTAAGACAGAGAACAAGCTAAGACAAGATCAGGGAAGGATGCATAGATGTTTTAAGGAAGGCTGGACTGGAAAGGCTAGGAATATGAGGGAGAATGAGACCTACAGTTGGTGGTAATGTCACCAACCTACTGCATTCCAACCGGCATTAAACAGCAAAGAAGAAGAAAAAACATTTGTTCTGATTATGAATAGAATACAATGGAATAGTTTTAAACAAACAGGTAGAGAACTTATAAAAAGTCTTCAGTCGTGGCTCCACCATGGATGGGACTCGATGATAGACCTTCAACGTCATCACCAGAAAGATTTAAAACACTAAGACAGTTTTTAAAAATAAATGATTTCCCAGTAATGCTAATGGTTTTCCAAATCAAACAGGCGGTTTTCACTTGAAAACTATCCGCCTTTCATTTAAAAACCACCTACAGCTTTAGGCTTGCATGGAAACAAATCTTCTTGAATATACTTTCAAATGATTACATTTGTTCAATGGTATTTAAATGAGTGACATAAACATAATTGTTTTTTGGGGATTTTTTTTTCCATCCAGCTTGATTTGACCATGTATTTTCAAAACCCTGAATAAAGTCAAACTCCACAGTCTCTTTCAAATGCAGGATCAACCGCAAGTCATTGATTAATTTATATATTACGCAAGACTGGAATGAAGAACATGAACAAAATGGGGCTGTGGTTGTGAGTAGTTGTGCAATAGGTAAGAGGGAAACGGTTAGTGATGGAATAGCTTGGTTTAGTTGCTTGTTAATAAAGTCATCATATTTAATAACAAAGCTACATAGTTGGCTACAATGAATGTACTCACACATACACCTGTGTCATAGAATTTTTATTTTATGAATACACAAATCACATAATCTTTTTTACCTCGTCTCTGTTTCTTGATGCATGGCCCGCAATTGCATATTAAAGCATTCATTCTTTAATTCATTCATTTATACATTTAGGGCTGCAATTTGTTTAAGAAATTGCTTAGGGCCCCTGGACCACCAGGGGGCCCCAGGGTTTTTACAACAGACCTGCAAAAAACACACTTTGCTATTATTTGGTGAAAAGGTTTATGTACTGTACGAGGCAGGGGGCCCCCTTGTGGTTCAAATAAATAAATATGATTTCTAAAACTTTATTTAAACGTCTGTTTTAATTTGCCATAGTTATTCAAACATGATAATTACATTCTATTTTTTTGTTTAGTTATGAAATCGTGTCCAACTCTTCGTGATCTCATGGACTATAGCATTTAGAAACACTAATTAACCAAATCTGCAGGTCTTTTGACTGTGGGAGGAAACCAGAGTACCCAGAGGAAACACACCAAGCACGGGGAGAATATGCAAACTCCATGCACACAGACCAGATGTGTGAATCAAACAAAGGACCTGAAGGTGCAAGGCCACAGTGCTAACCATTAAGCCACGGTGCCGCCTATGATTTATTGATTTGGGTATTTGTGTGTCCTTGTATATCTTAAGTTTTGTTTAGTTGTTTTTATCTTATTGGTTATAAAACTGTTATGAAGCATTAGTTCTGGTCATTCTTGCATATCCATAATATGATTGCTGTAGAAGGGGGTGTTGAATAAGTAGTTGCTTCCATCCATCTAGGAACATCTATAGCCCAACATGGGGCTGTGGAGGCCAATGGTGACTATTGTATTTATTCCCATTTTAATGCCTGTGGTAGGACATCCGGTCAACATTCATACATGCATTCATACACTGCAGACAATTTGGGAATTAGCCTAGTCTGCATGTCTGTGGACTGTGGGAGGAAACCGGAATACTCGGAGGAAACCCACCAAGCTCGGGGAGAACATGCAAACTCCACGCACACTGACCCTGAGGCAATCGGAGGATCAAGGGAATGGAAAGTGCAAGGTAACAGGTCTAACCATTAAACCAGCCTGCCACCAAGTTGTTGCTTAGGGCCTGAAAATATTCAGAAACGTCCATGCATTTATTAATTCATTTATTTATTTAACAACTTAAATGTCCACTAATATGATGCATTCTGTGAAACGTTGACATCTCAATACTTACAATGTAAAATATAATCATGCCCAAAACCAACGTGTAATAGGCATAAGGATATAATTCCAAACTATTAGGCAAGTGTTCTTTTCTTATTATTTAAGAAAGTTCCAGACAGTCATGTACCGAAGTGAAGCAATAGTAATGCTGTCTTAAAACCAAGTCCCATCATTATTAACACATGTTCTGTAGTCTCGGTTCTCTAATGTGCGCGTCTATGGTTTGAACACAAGATGGCGGTATTGCTCTAGTAAAATAAAATAAAAAACGTAGCTTCGCAGCACGTTGGACTGTTAACATTCTTTCCTTTACGCCGTCGTGTACAGGCAGAAACGCGGCAGACGCGACTTTGGCTTTTTGAGAGGCTGTAAACGAGGATTTGTAAGTTTTTGTTGCAGTTTGTTCACTTTGTGGTATTTGGTTCTGTGTTGCTTGACGACGGGGGATGGACGCTTGCTGCTGAACTCGTCTGTTCCGTTCCGGTGGTTTATTCCAGAAGTTTTTAGTAGGTATTGTGAAATTACACATTGACTGAATACGTTTACGGATAACCTTATTATAACTTTTAGCTATTTTAAACGTCGCATCCGGATGTAAAGTATACTGTTTATTGGGAGAGTCATCCTCCTCCAGAGATCTGTGAGTGTTTACTGTGTAACTGTAATAAAACCTGAAATTCCCAATTTTATTTTTTTTGAAAGGTTGAAACAATGTAACGTATGATAAAAATAAACACTGGGTGCGTGAAAGTATTTATAATGTGTTTATGTTCACGTTAGTGGTCAAGTTACTTTACTAACTTTTCAGCTCACTTAGGCGGAAAGAGTGACGCGAAATGCGGAACAGCTGAACCCAAAGACTGAAAGCCACATAACCATCTCTTATCAAGTCAACGTTTAAGACCAGGACCATCATCCATGCTTTAGTTTAGTTTTATATATATATATATCATGTTTAAGTTTTTAAAAATGAACCCTAGTTAGAACCTGGACGGTGCTTATGTCATCTGTGTGTGTGTGTGTGTGTGTGTGTATTTGTGCAGGTCAGCATGGATTCACCAAGCCTTGCTTCTCTGTCTATCATCTGTCTTTGCCTGGTGATGAGAAGCACAACAGACTCACCAAGACTTCCAGACCACATCCTGCCTGCCGACAGGTTTTCAGGTCAGAGAAATTATCTACACCTACTTGGTTGCCACACACACTTTTTACCAGGTAAAGATAACATACAGATCGCTTTGTTGATATACTGTACACTTAGATGTACTGACTTACAGTATGTCCATCACTCTTGTCTCAGTCCATTAAAGCTGTATTTGAGTGGAGGGTCAGCGTTCACCTGAATATCTCTGCAGGGTTGAGAACTTTTCTTAAACTACCAATCCATCCAGAATTTGTGCTGTGGTTAGAAAGTGACCTTGTTGAAATCCTGATAGTTAGTTAATACTCTCATATCAGCGGCACTATTATGCCAGTATCACCGGTGCGCTCCAGCTATAGGATGCTTGTCTAGTGAGCGGTCTGCAAAATGATGGAATGGCGTTGATGCCGGTATCCATAGTGCCAGGTGGAGAGGAAAACCCTTCATCAAATGTTAATCTTCTGGAAGACCTCATTCACAACTCCATGCATTTAAAATCCTAGTAATAGTTAAGTGTCTCTTTTGACTGAACAGCGATTAAAAAATGTTTTTGTTTTTGACAGACATAAACTGATTAATTTGTTTTACTATCTGCATGTTGCATAATTCTGCAACCCCAACTTTTAGCTGCACAAGTTTATTTATAAATCTGTTAATCAAATATGAGAAATGCAATAAGTGCTAATATATTGTCACTAGGGATTTGTAGGATTTGTGCTCTCCCATGCTTACTCTTTGTTAGTAAAGATTAGTCAATTAATAGCATAAAAATCAAAATCGCGATAAATAAACATTAGCACACATCCTCTTAAGGAGATCATCTGTGCCATTACTGTGTGATTTATTTATTTATTTTGTCAAACCTGCAGCCGCCTCCCTCTAAACGTTTTTATTAAGGGAGGAAGAGCGGACAGCATGTAGTTGAGAAATACTCTGTATTAAACTGATACTTTTCCTCAAAGATACAGTGTATGTTCATGCACTGATTAAGAGGATGTTCAACCAGCAGAGATGTTGGTGAAAAGCGCTTCATGTGCTTGATTAGCTGGTGTTGTCTAGTTTCTTTGAACTGAAGACATGCAGCCACATTAGCAAGAGGTCATTAGAGCTTAGGTTCTGGATTAAGTTTTTGTTGGACCTATACTGGGGGACTTACAGTAGTCTCAAGTTCTAGTGTGTATTTCTAAATCCAGTTAATTTTGTGCTGAATTATTCTGGTTTATAATGGATTCAAGTTTCAGTGCATTTACCTACATTAACCCATCTTCTCCAAATATCGTTTTTTCTCCCTTAACGGATTACAAGCATATCCTCCCATTATTAGACAGGGCTGTAACAGGCAAGTAATGACCTGATTGACCTGATAAAAACTGCCTGCTTCATGTCTGAAACGATGGCCTTCCAGGACCTTCTTTAATGGCTCGTGCATGTAAAAATGACATGGATTAAGGTCAAGACTGTCCGGGGGACGTGGTGATAACTCACCCGAGTGCCTGTAATGTATAAGTGGTATTCGTGAATGATTGTGTGTACGCTTCCCACAGGTTTTGAGCCACCTTGGCCAGGATCATCATTCACAGACTTACAGTATGGCTTTATGTAACGTTTGCACCATTCAAATGTTTTACTGCAGCTAAGAGTCTCATTACCATACTGTGCTTGAAGTCTCCTAGTACAAGTCACGGTTTGACTTGAACGGCCTTTGTATATAATGCTAAAAACATGTACAATCTACAATCTTTCATGAATGGCAAAATCAGCTTTAACACAAACCCTCAGGACACAGAAACCGTTGATATTTTCCCAATGCAACATTTCCTCTCTGTGGTCTGTTTAGGAGAATTAAGTTTCTCTGTGGTTGCTATTTTTGTATTTTCCAATTGTTTACAGTAGAGCACATTTAAATAAATGGTTGTTAATGGTTTGCAGCAATAGAAAGAATTCTTTTATACAGGCTGTGATGTTGAGGACTGATTGTATAATGTGACAGAGAATTTTATAACTTCTCTTTAAAACAGACACAATGCAAACTTCTTTTTTACGAATTGACATAAGAAAAACTTTGTGGTCAGTGATGATTTATTATATTAACTTTGTAGAGGCAGCTTTAGCAACTACAATCTCAGATTGAGTGAACTTTACTGTTGATTGCATAATTGTGAATCCTATTCAAATATTTTTTATACAAGTCTTTCATATTGTGCATGTTCCCATTTAAACGTCAGGTATGTATAGCATTTCCTTTGTCGGGGATAATTCTTTATGGTCTGGAAAAAAGATGAAACCTGAACAAATGCACAGCTCGCCAACCTCCACCTGCCTTATACTAATATTTACGTAATTAATATTTAAGGCACTCTGAGAACCTGCACCGCCTTTATTTCGAAACCCAGTCCAACGTGTATCTGATAAGGAAGGAAATCCGGTTTCTGATTTAATTATTCAACATTTACAGTGCTGTACAAAAGTCTTGAGCCACTATGCATTTCTTCAGCTTTTACTTCCGAAGAGACAGACTTTCATCTATTTTAATGTAGTATTAAGGAATATTTCTTAAGGTTTCCTGAGGGACTTGTTTGCCTCTCATTTTCAGTCTAGTTCCTGAACCTGACCAGTTTCAGAAGAATGTTTTTGTTTGTTAAGCAACCCAGGAAACTATGAATCATTTATGCATAAAAAAATAACTTCAGGCATGAACCAGTGGGAAACATGTGCAGATGATGACAGACGATCAGGCCGGTGAATAGTATACTGGTAATGCTAAATTCTGAGTGGTTTGAACAGACTAGAAGAGAAATGATTTTGCTGCTGAAGTTGTTACATACACATTTCAATCTATTTGTCTTAATCTGGATGTTATTGTCCTCTGTACAATTGCATTCTGTGCAAATGGCATTCTAGCACTTTCACATCAATCACGACTTTACCCAGTAGGCTGTCTGAGATCAGCGCCTGATCTTACTAATGCTCTTATGGATGAATGAGCAAAACCCCAGAGCCATGCTTCAAAATCTTATGGAAAGCCTTCCCGAAAGAGGTTATTATTATGCAGATGGAACTATATTTGGAATGGTATATTCACATAGGGGGCCACGGTGTCTTAGTGATTAGCACTATGACCTTGCACCTCTCGGGTCCAGGTTTGATTCCTGCCTCTGTGTGCATAAAGTTTGCATGTTCTCCCTGTGCTTGGTGTGTTTCCTCTGGGTACCCTGGGTTTCCTCCTATAATCCAAAGACATGCAGATTAGGCTAACTGGCCTTGCCAAATTGCCTGTAGTGTGTGAATAAGAGTTTGTGTGTGTGCCCTGCGATGGATTGGCACCCTGTCCAGGAGAGTGTACTTCGCCTTGTGCCCTAATTGAGTCCTGGATAGGCTCCCGGGGACCCTGTATACAGGATTAAGCACGAGTAATATTCAAATAGTGATTCAAGTAGTCCTGCTGTTTATATTTATCATAAAATACCACTTATGTAAGGTGTAATAAAGATTTCAGCCCACACTTTTTCTTAAAAAGTACAGTTCTCTATCTTAAATCATGGGACACTGCAGAAGGTTAAAAAGAAATTATGCATCGCTAAGCATGCTGGTTTTCACAAGCTTGGACACATGTATACTAGGATACTAATAAAGCAAAGGAGCCATGTTGGCTTTTATTCAGCAGCAAACAGGAGCTAGAACATTCTCTAAGAAAAAGTGACTTGCCAGATCTCATTTACATATCGTTCTTTTTGGCTTCCATTAAGTGTCATAATTCATAGAGTTCATAGGTACATTTCCCATAACACTGTTTTTGCACACCGAGTACCTCAATGCGCATTAAAGTTGGTGCTCATTATTTTGGACCATTGTAAATCATGAGTCTGAATGTGCTTTGACATGGAACTCAGAACCATGAGATTATTGCATGTACTGGTGAAGAACGCATACACATACAGAGTGCTTTCAAGGACTGCGCTACTACTTGTTCTCATATGCGATCACTCTTCTTGTTTATCCTTGGAATTTCCACAAACTGAGGCTATAGCTTAGCTGGAACAGAATAAGATTTGCATTCAGGCTGTGAATATTTGTTAGAATATTTATGACAAAATAACTTTTGTTTGAATATTTTTCATCAGTTCAAGTCTCTGTCAGGCTTCATTCCTCTTTTTTATTGTCATTGAGTGGGAACATTGCAATCTTTTGCCTGGACATGCATGTTTGTTCAGTTAGGTCAGAGGACATTGCTGAAGGGGCTTGTCAAGGCTGCATTCTCTGTAAATCCTCATGACTCCATCAGTCTCTATACACAGATTGTACTATTGATTACACTTCTCTCTATTGTTTTTTTTTTTTTTTTGCATACTTGCATATTTCTTTGATTGACTCTGATGCAACTGGAAGAACTACTATGGCTGCTTACTGTAGTGCAGCATTGACAGAATGTGGGTGGGTGAATGTGTATATGCATAGTGTTCTGCAATGGCCTGACATGCATTCACATCTTACTCCCAGTGTTCCCGGGAGCCTTAGTGACAAGGCCCAAGATGAGCAATTAATAATAGTAAGTAGAAGCGTATGAATTCTTTAGCGTATATTACACTTAATGGTTTATATGCAAACTATATACATACACTTTTACCTATGACAGTTTAAGTACGTTTTACCATCAGCAGAGTCTTTGTGCATAT